>CM031234.1:747160750-747290750 GCA_018340775.1 Taxus wallichiana var. yunnanensis
TAGTATGCTTTTAGGACCGAGAAATGTACCCAAGTGCATGATTTTGTGTCTACTGAAACAATAAATACAAAAATAAGTGCAATCTCATATTTTTAATAAAAGTGTGATATGAAGGTTGCATAAAACATGAAGGGAAATGGTATGAAAGCCACATGAGGCACAAAGTAAGGGAAATGGTGGTAGTGATTAAAATTTAGAAGAAATCAACCTCTCACTCTTGAAATCTAAAATAATGCTTGAGACCGATAGGTGGGCATCAAATTTAAAACATGCATCATCTTCACCAATGTTAATATAATCCTTTAAAAAGTTTGTCTTAGAAAAATTTAGGACTGTCATGTGGACAAAACAAATTGGCCAAAAAAACATACTATGTTAAAGAGTTCAACCCCACATGGGAGCATGGGGAAAAATTGTATCTACAGCTTTGCTCTTAAGGGTAAGGCTAGGATGTTAGTGGCTCAATTGAGGACTGGATCACATCATCTTAGGTGTGAGACTGGTAGATGGATGGTCCCCAAGGAAAATTGGGAAGAAAGAACTTGTATTTTTGTAGTAAAGGGGTGGTTGAAACTGAATGACACTTCATTTTGGAATGTACAACATATGAGGATATCCATTTACATTATAATTTGAAGGTGGGCAACCTAAATGAGTTATTTGACGAGGAAAGGATCCACAAAACAACTGACTTCATAGTCAAGATTCATAGTAGAAGATCCGACATCGAAAGAAATATGAAAGTTTCATATTGTTGTAGCTCTTGGTCCCTTAGACAAATTAGTCTCGTGGACGCCATTAAAAGTCTTTCATTTCATTTTGATAACTTTTTTATAATTTTAAAATTATTTTGCCATCATGGAGTCAATGGTTTCCAAGGATATTTTAATCGAATACACTAACATCTTGAAAGTTGTTTCTTTTAATGCTTCATTATTATTGGAACAACCCTTATATTAATATTAATAAAAGAGAGTTACATTAGCAGGGGTGACTGAAAACTCACGGTCCCACAAAATGCCACGTAGGCAACAACAAAATGCCCAAAGGGCAACCAAAGAGCACAAGAACGCATCAAATCAGAAAACTAGGCACATGACGTCGCTCTGGGAGGGGAGGAGGGTCATCCTGAGGAGGGATAAACACTCCACTATTTGGATCGATCGAGGGATGATCCACCTGCCAAACATCATGGTCGGGCATCTGCATCTACAAAGAAACAATAATGCCCCAACCCAAAGGTGAAGAACCAACCATAGTCTAAATGTCAAGTGGCGAGAGAGCCCCAACGTAGAGAACTAGTAACACCTTTCCCCCAAGGCGGGATCCAACCCGGCCTAGAGGAGGACAGATTTGAAGGGCGAATGTACATCTAAGAATCAACACATGACCCTAGGATTCACTCAAACTCCCGATGTCGTCTTTGAGACAACCGATATGAGATTGAAAGATGGCTAAGGAATGAGTACATCATATGAATAGGTGGAATACATGAAAATAGACAAAAATGGCTAACTAGTAAATCAAGGCAATTGAATGTATTCTACACGAACTATGGGAATATACTCGTCTAAGGAAATGAAGGCTTGTCTTACTTGCAAGTGAAATGGAGTAGTCAAAGAGAATAGAGACACAAAGGTTTCTATCAATTTCGGTGTCACTAAACATCCTTTGAATTGGTTGTGGAATGTGTGGGAATCATCCAATGTTTGCCTCGTAAAAGTCTCCAGACAAGGTCATAGAGGTATGATAGGAGACGTGTGATAATGACAAACCTATGGATTGTGGGATCTAATATGCACCAGGTTGGTTAAACCAAAACTCATTAGCATTATCCACTTCATCGTTCAAGGCTATCAGTCGTGAGATAATGTTTAGCGAATCCGGGTGGTTTGAAATATCACTCCGTTATGTCTTAGGTCCTTATCAATGTGCATCGATTGTGTCACGATATTTGGTTGTGGAACTCTTGGATCACACACACGTTTTTGGGTTGCCTAGGGCCTTAAATGGTCATATGGAAATGTAAGAAAACAACCTAAGGAAACAACCAAATGCACAAAGAATCCATGCAAGAGGCAAGGTATGTATGTGTTTGGGGTAACCTAGGCCAACTAAGGAAACGTGGGGAGTTGTATTTATTTCCATCTAATTAATTCTATATGCCTAAATTAACAAAGGAAATGCAAATAGATTTAAATCAAACCAATTTGATTACTCTCCTTGGATCTAATTAAATCTACATGCAACTAATTAATATTGATGAAAGGAACCTAATTAATTGAAAGTAACAAAACAATCTACTCTATTCACTTTTGGTATTTTTGATGATTTTAAAAGAAAGGGAATAAAACAAATAAGAGAAACTAATTACTTTAATATAATGTTTTTGTAATTTTGGTGCTTTACGAAATAAATAAAATAAATCTACAACTTCTTCTAATTAAATGAAAATTGCTTCTACTCTAAATTAAACAAACTAAATAGTGAAATAGCCAGATGTGGTTATTTCCTGTTGCAGAAGGATTTAATCTAATCTAATAAAAATAAAGGTTTTCCTAATTTGTAATTTTGGATACTACTTCTTATGGTTCTACCTCAGAATCACAAAAAGATTGATAATATTCTCATAAGCTTTTTCTTCCCCTAAAACTTCCCCAGTAAAACAATCAGATCCACGAAAGCTTTCTAATATAAAGAAATAAATTGACAAAGGCACAAACACAGAAGTCTCTTCCAACTAACTTCCCATGCGCAAGTCCATAGGGATAGGAAAGGAAGCAAATTTCAATAGAATCTTTGTTCATATGCTAAAAAAATCTAATAACAGATGCCAAGAACTTCTACAGGTAAATTAATTGTTGAGGATTAATAAATTATGTACACAGGAACTTCCTCTAAACTCTTCCCCGACAAATCCACAGGGATGAGCTAAGAAGAAATATTCAAGAAGCTTCTTACTTAGGCATATGAAAATGACAATGAGTTCTACTACCTTAAAACAAATATACCCTAAAAGATAATCAATTGAAATTTATTTATATAAGCAAAGCTTGTAGGAATTTAAGACACCCCACTTGGAAATGTATTACAAAAACAATCCCAATGATGGTAAATGATTTTGGTATCCCCTCAATTTATTTTCCAATGTGATGTCCAAACGTATCCAGGGAACTGTGTTGGAAGTGTGTAGAAGAGACGAAGAAGTGTTGGAGTTAGTGGTTTGTAGACAATCTGGTAGCAATGCAAGCAAGAGAATAAAAAGTCAAAAGAATTGAGTTTTCCTATGTACTTATTGGCATGATTCTGGTAGCATAACAATGTAATTTCAAAACAAAATACTCCAATCAATGCTTCGGGAAAAAGCTTGGTTTTTATAAAAAATGGCAGAAAAGTGGTCCAGCCCACTTGGCAACCAAGAAGTGTCACATCACTCAAGGAAGGGGCAATTAACTTATTAATAATGGCAAGTAGGAAAGGAGAAATTCGTATGCATCTAACAAGCTCAAGAATAATTGATTTGGTCACAAAACATGCAAGAAAATTGAGTTGGAGGAAGGCAACACGTATTCTAAAAACATTAGAAAGTCTCGGTTAAATGTGCACAAAACCACCGATTTGCACAGACCAGCGGATTATGCAACCATCGAGGTGATTGCGTAACCCCGACACGATTCCATATCTAAAGGTCAGAAAGCTAAGGAAAAAGCTACAAAATGACTAAGGAAAGTGGGAAAAGCTACAAGAGCATGCTTAAGAAAGAAATTAGACTTGAACATCATTGGAAAAAATACTTATCGTCATTGGGGATTTAACTTTGTTGTGATAATGTAGCACCATGAAAATTTGGGTGCGTACATATTTCCCCCTCAAAGAAGTGTTTCATCCATGAAGAGACATAAAACGTAAAGTTCGAGTATGGCACTCCTAAACGGGAAAGTTAGAAATTATACGACACACATGTGTCTTGAAGTTACGCCAATCCAAGCTTCTGCTACATATAAGAAGTAAACAAGAATCAAGTGTAGATATAATGTATAATTAACAAAACATACTAAAATAAAATGACAAAAGGACTTACCATATCCATGGGGATAGAAATATACCTATGTCAGTGCTCCAGCAAAAACACACACACACTCAAAATAGAGTTAAAACATGCTATATATATATATCAAAATTACTATTTCTAGAAATCATTTGTACTCACCCACTTGGTGAAAAATTGAGCTATGGATTACCTGTGACACTTTTGAGCAAGAGTAGAGTCAAAATGAAGAGTACGGTGACGTGATGGCAGCCAAATCAAGTAGGAGGAGCAGTGGGTCCCGAACATGTGAGTTATTTACACTTGTTTATTTCTACCCTAAAATGCATGAAATATGAAAAATTCAACATATGGGGGTCATTTTCAATAATTTTATGGTCAAAATGGTCATTAGGGGGGTGCCAACTAGGATATGTATTGTTTTTATTTAAAAGGGTTAGTTTTGTATTTTTACAAGATTTTGGGGCCCTAAGTGCGACCTACTTTTCACAAAAGTAACTGTATCGTGGCAATTTCACAACCACCGCTCTGTTAAGAGTGGCGGTTGTGCGACAAGTGTGTCGGTTACGTAACCATCGAAAGGTAAAGGTAAAAGCGGAATTTTCACGGCAATTACGCAACCACCTCTCTGCACCAAGGGGCGGTTACGTAATTACCAATGCAACTCCTAGAGTTGACTATGTATGATAATTTTTTTGGTTTTAAGTTGTTTTTATGATGTTTTTGGTGAGCTTATTATGTATTATTATGATTCTAACTTGCTCTTTTTGATGTTTATGACTACAAGGTTAGTACGTTAGATGGATCGAGCTCGAGTATGTCTGGTTTCCCTATCTTGGATTTATTGCCTTAGGAGGAGAGGGACTTAGTACGCGAGGTCGAGTTATGGAGGATAGCCTGGACATTGTTAGTTACACCATCTAGCCATTTGTTATGTGACCTATTGAGTTATTGGGATGCGGACAGACACATTCTAACTACACAGAGTCGGAGGGGAGTGGAAAATTAACTTAGAGGATGTCTACCAAATTTTGGGGGTTCCTGTCATCACCGATAGGAGGTTGGCTTTGATTAGTGCGAGTTCGGTGGTGCGATCTCACAATAGGTTGGGCTTCTTATATGGGGATGCATAGGAACCTAACATTGTTGCCAAACATGGTATGAGATTATTTTTGTTGCCTCTGCTCCTATCTACGCTTGTCATGCAAGGCCATCATTGGCATTTGGCTTCGCTTAGTTTAGGACAAGGGTGGATCAAGTTAATCTATTTACGGGCACCAATCATTCAGAGCATTGAGTAACATGGCCATATATATATGTGGGGCATTGACATTCTTGGTGCCACTTATCATAATTTATACAAAGTTGTTCAAATGAAGGGTAAGGCTCTTAGTCATCTGACATTGGTGATGTGTTGGTTTTATGAGTGCATGATCCATTATCAGAGGGGTGTTGGGATAGTATATCCCGAGGTGATTAGAGCATCGAGATGGACAAACATGACCCCAATCAAAGGCCGACATCGGTTAGTTTCTACCCTCACTAATGATGACATGATCACACAACCATATCGGGCGTGGTAGGCCTGCGGGGTGAGGATCTATTATTATGACTACTTGTAACACTAAGACACATTTAGTAGACCGGACTAGTAGGGTAGAGGTTCGTCCAGTTGACATAGTTCCATAACAATTTGGATTGTCATATTTTGATGCCCTCCCAAAGTCTCGGCAACCGTATCTGAAAAGGGATCCGAGAGGCTAGAGCTAGCCCAAAGGTAAAGCTCGAGTGGATTTTCATCACACTTGGGGTTCCAATCGACACTCCATCGATTACACAGACCCAAATGAGATCAAGGTAACACCACGCACATAACGGGGAGGAGGAGGAGGCCGAGGCGAGACAAAGGTTGAGGAGGAGGAGAGGAGAGGAGCGGAGAGCGACACGAGTGGGTAGCCACGGAGAGGCTTCCACAACAATCGGGGCTAAGGCAAAGACATTGTACTCAGGGACCCTTTGACCTCCAGTGGAGGAGGGGATGAGGAGTCAGTTTATGGATGTGATAGAGGTACAAGAGAGGTAGGAGGGGATGATATTAGAGTAGAGGAGATGTTTGTCGTAGCTCCCACCACCACCAACACTAGTTGATCCATCATGGATGTCAGGAGATCCGAGTAAGTAAAATACTCTTCTCTCGACTCTACTTTTTAGATTAGATTATTAGTAAACTATGCACCATATTTTTTTGCTTTCAATTTTTTTCTAACTCGTCATTGTTTTACTTGTGTTTTTTAGTGACTATAGATGGTTAGTGAGATTTTATTTGTTAGATTCTCCTCGACACTTTTGTACTCCCTACGGGGAAGACATAGGATCACCTACTCGTAGCCATTGGGCAATCAACAATGGCTAGATGCCACACATATGTGTTTCATGGCGGCATAGCACGTTGTTACATCCATGACCCGGATGAGAGGTGAGCTTACTGGATACGAGGCTGGTCGAGAGGAGACAACAACAAGGCCATTCTCGTAGTGAGGCTACTACTACTGGTAGATCACCAACCCCATCTCATGGTCACTCTCACCGATCGACACATAAAGGGTCCCACTCATGTCATAAGATCCACAAGAAGCCCTCATCTTGCACATTCATCTTGATCTCACAGAGAGGGATAAGTTATATACCTTTATTACTTTGAGATCATTTTTGGATACATATATCAATTTTTTTGGATTTTCGGCTCATAGTTGAGCATTTTGACCACACTCGCAAGAGTGTGATGGCATTGTATACATGAAACATGACTTGATTTTATATATACATATATACATCTCTTTTTGGTTCAAATATCTTGTGTACGAGTTGACTCATTCATGATTTGTCTCATTTGTGCACTCTTAGATGTTTTAGAATTTCTGATGCTTTTTATATGCTTTTATGGATATATATTATGGATGATGATGATGCAAATGTGTAAAAATAATGAATGATTTCCTTTTTATATATGATGCACATGAGAACAAATTGTAATTAGATACTTTGGTTTTCAAGCAATATTTGTTGTTTCTGTTTGACTAGAAAAATGTGATGACTGTGATATGATAAAAAAATGAACCCACTATATTCTTAAATCCACGCAACTAGTAAGATGCAAGGGCTCATCACCAAGAGTCAGGAAAGACATGAGTTGTATGACTTTGATAAATGAAGATGGTGACTAGAAGACAAGATTTTGAAAAGATCCAATTAGGAACCTATAACTCAACCCTAAGCATGGTCAACTAACTAGTTCATAATGTGATTTGCTTGCAAGTTTATCCAAAGTTAGATCCGTAGATGGCATTTTGATTAATAAAATCTAGTTTTAGGTATTGGATCTCTTGTAACATACACATCTAACTCACTTTCTTGAGATTTTTAATATTTTAAAGCACTTTTTATTTATTGACTTATTTACAACTTATTGGCTTATTGGACATGACCCTCATGTCTTGCCCCATACTACTAGTAAGAAGCAAGGGCTCATCACCAAAGACAAGACATAGACAAGTAAGGGTGCTTCTCTCCTTTCCAAGCCTCATGCTACCTATAAGAAGCATGGGCTCATCACTAAAGATTGGTGGGGCAAATAAGTGTAGTTTTATTTGCAAAATGAAATTGTTTTGTATTTATTGTTTGTTTGTATATTTTTTCTTTTGTACTTTGACTTTAAACTTGTGCTTTTGGGAGGAAAAACTTGCCCCTAGCCTCAACCCATGCAACCAATAGGATGTGAGGGCTCACCACCGAAGGTTGAGATAGGAAGACAAGAGATACATGTGAAATGTTTAGATTGATTTTGTTATCGAGAGATATTTTTAGGGAAAGATGTGACATCAAGAAGATTCTAGAACAAACTATGGGAAAAAACACCTGAGCTAGAAGAAACCATGAATAGAACTAAGTGTGAATTTTGGGTAGGATCATTGTCAAAATTCATCAAATCGCTTGAAATGATGAAGAGATTAGAATAATTTGATGATAATATGATGGATGCTTGAATAGATATGATTGAATGATTTTGCCAATATTCGAAAGTTTCTTAAAAGTCACTTGAAAAGTAGGTTTCTTGATTTACAACTTCACAATATGATAATGCATATGATATGCAATATGGATGCAATAATGTACAGATGTGGGAATGCAAATGAACTATGTATAAAAGAATTTGAGGTGAATTGAATTAACTAATTCACTGAATTCTTCACCTTCTAGATTACACATGAAGTACGCACCATTCTTATAGTCCTCCATCACTTGGTACATGCCTAACCACTTGGGCCTAAACTTCCCTCCTTCGTCGGTCTTCTTATCAATTTGGCTATCAAGTCTCAAAACCAAGTCTCCTACCTATATTTCATGCTCATAAACCTTTTTATTATACTAACGACACATCCTGTTAGCATAAACATGGTGATTATGCTCAGCTCTAACTTGAGCTTCATCTAAAGTTTCAAGTTGAACCATACATGCTTCTCGATATCCATCTTCGTCTAAAATACCTTGTAAAGATATACAAAGACTAGGTAACTCTACTTCTAGTGGTAGAACCACTTTAGATCCAAAGACTAAAGAATAAGGGGTTTCCCCCATGTGGGTGTTCTTTGATGCCCTATAGGCCCACAAAGCCATAAAAAGCTTTATATGCCAATCTCTTTTGTTTTCCTTAACTATTTTAAGGAGAATGGACTTTATGTTTTATTCGTAGCCTCAACCTGTCCATTAGCCTGACGATAGTATAAAGAGGTTGTGTGATGTGATATTTTGAATTATGCACACAACTCACGCACCTCTTCATTTTTGAAAGACATGTTATTATTCGAGATAATGACTTGTGGGAATCCATACCTACATATGATCTGGTTTAAAATGAATTTGGTGATTACATATCCATGTATGATAGTGAGAGGCATAACCTCGAACCACTTTGTAAAATAGTTTGTGGCCATAATAATAAAATTATGGCCATCCATGTCGATGAGGGAGAGAACTTCCCTATCGGATGAAGACCCAGTAGTACAAAGGGCTAGAGTGTCACTATCGGATATAGAGCTTGTGCGGGAATTTGTATATCATGTTAGAATTCTTGGAATTTCTAACACCTACACACATAATCTATAGTGTTGTGCTCTAATGTGGGCCAAAAATAACCCATGCGATGAATCTTTCGAGCGGTTGTATGCCCTCCAAAGTGACCGCCATGCAGACCCTGTTGTGGACTTCAAACATAATCTTTAACGACTCTTCTTCATCAACACACCTCAAAAGCATGTCATCAAAAGCTTTGTGATAGATCAATTATTCTACAATTACATACTTCTTGGCTATGACACATAGCCGCCTTTCTTTGTGAGGTTGCTCCCTCAGGATACGATCGGTTCGTAATATCATTAACAATATCTATGTACCATGGACACAAAGTATTGGGAGGCTTTATTTCCACATAGAACACGCACTCATCGGGAAACCTAGATCTACTAGCTCCCCACAAACTATTGGGTTATCTCGACAACTAGTCGGCAATAATATGTCTCTTAATGAGCTTTTGGTTGATATAGGTAATTTCAAACTCACCCATCAGTGTAATGAAATGACCAACCTTATTGACAAGGCACTTTGAGTTAAAAATGTTCACAACTAATCAGATTTGAAAATCATTTGCGTCTCTTGGTTAAGCATGTAATGCCTTAACCTCTTTGTTGTGAAAACTATAGCTAGGCATTCTTTCTCTTCTTAAGTGTATCATGTCTCATAATCAAGAAGACTAAGACTAATGAAGTATATGGCATGCTCACTATTATCATCATCCTCCTATGCCAACATGCATGCTAACGAGACATCAGTGGCTCAAGAGTACAAAATCAAAGGATGGTCAACCTTCGGTGGCATGAGTGTAGGTGATGACATAAGGAAATGCTTTACTAACTCAAACACTTCGTGACACTTAGTAGTCCAATATTTACTACACTCTTTCTTCAGTAGGTTGTTAATGGGGTGAACAATTCTCATTAAATCAAGAATAAACCTGCAGATTGCCCCAAACTTACCCACAAAAGATCTAATGCCCAATTCGTCTAAAGGTGGGGACATCTCTAAAACTACCGGAATCTTGGTTGGATCAACATCAATGCCTCGAGATGAGATGATATAACCTAACAATTTACCTCTCATCACTCGAACACACACTTCTTAGGATTCAACATTACACCGTATTTGATTAGGCACGAAAGAATAACGTAGAGGACTTCAAGATGATTACCACAGTTCTTAGTTTTAGCCGGCAAATCATCAACATAAGACTCCACAATCTTATGAATAAGCTCATGAAAGATATATGTCATTGCTCATTGGTAAGTGGATTTAACATTCTTTAGGTCAAAGGGCATGACTACATAATAGAAGGTTTCCCAAGGAGTCATGAAGGTAGTTTTTGTTTGGTCTTCCTCGAAATCCTTATATGGTTGTAACCAGAGAATCTACCCATAAGAGACAACGGTTCATATCTAGCCGTTTTATACACAATAACATCAATTGAAGGTAGTGGAAAATCATATTTTGGACAAGCCTTGTTAATGTCTCTAAATTCAATGTAGATGTGTATTTTCCCATTCCATTTTAGAACTAGGACAATGTTTGAAACCCACAGGAATAATCAACTAGCTTGATAAACCCTACTTGTAGGAGTTTCATGACCTCCTCTTTAACCATTAAAGCCACCTTTGGATTCATGGGTCTTGATTTACGCTTCATGGGATTTGCGTCAAATTTCACGATGAGGATGTAAATTATCACATCGGGAGCAATACTGTCATTTCCTTGTCGCTAAAAACGAAGGCCTTCAAATGTTCTTTAAGCACCTTCGTGTGAGATTTTATTTCTTCTAGAGAGAGATAGTGAGGAACCAAATTTCAGAATCTTTGGTTCCACTTTTGTTCCTATGTTTATATCTAACAAGGCATTTCCCTTTTCAAACATAGGTGAGGCTAGAGTTAACTCAACTCCTCTTCCTTGACTTCATAGATCTCAAAACCTTTTAACGAGGAAGAGTTCTTCGTGCAATCTCCAAAGTAAGAGGAAGGGTGAGGTATCAAGGAAAAACCTTTTTTATGATGGGTGGGATGAAGGTAGATAGTAAAAGTGTTGATGTATCCTAGGATTGCCTCATCATTCTCTGTGAAATCCAATGAGGCGGCTCATTTTCAGTCTATACATATTCTAAAATCACATTAGTTGGCATCCTTTGAACCAAAGGTTTGGCTCAGAGTTGGAATGTTAAACGAAGTTTCCTTTAAGCCCTCACTTGGAAAGAAACGTGAGGAGGAAGTGGTCATAAAATAAGCTAAAAGGTTTTGCTCTCTTGGAATGGCTTTGATAGAGATGATGTCAAAACCCTTACAAAGCTCAAGCACGGTGGACTTGTAGAGTAGCGGGTTCTCGGCTCTAGAATCGTAAACTTCGAGACTTGATTGGCGATGAGTTGAGAATCACCCAAAACACTTGACATTTTTCACACCCATCCTCTTGGCTACGATAAGACCAAGAAGTAGAGCTTCATACTCAACTCCATTTTTGTGCACTTAAAGTTCAACTTGAAGGCAAAAGGCATGACCCTCCCCTCAAGGGAAGTGAGGATCACTCTAGCCCTAATGCCAAAACCTCACTTTGCACTTTCGTAATTAAGAGTGTAAAAGTCGTCGGGGAAGATGAAATCTTCATTATTCTTGGAATCTTCTTCCTTGATTTCTAGACTTCAACCATACAAACCTCTTCAAATCCATTGGCCAAAAGAGAGGTGAGTCCAAGAGCATGACGATGCCCAAAGAATCAAATGGAAGAATGATAGGAAGATCATTCTCCAAAAGCTTAACAATTTTAGCCGTAGTTTGTGTCGACATAATTTTTACTACGGTAGCCTTTCTTTCACTAGCATCGACCCCTTTGATTGTCGTAGGGGCCTTGATTCATTGTGGGAACAAGTTGGGATCCATGCATTGATCCTGTGGCTTGTTCAAATGATTAGTCGAGAGATTGAATTCAATGTGAACCCCAAGTTTTCTCTTTAAATTGGCTAAATGGATATCAAATGACTTGGTCACCTTGAGCCAAAAAGACTTTCCCTAGATGCAAGAATCTGACTTCTTGGAATAGCGTAGAAGGAATCGCCTTCATTCTATGAATCCAGGGTCAACCAAGAATCATATTATAGTTAGTTTTTTGATCTATAATATAAAATTCAGTCAACACGGTCTTAGGTCCGAGAGTAATCTGGAAGTATGATGGTCCCATAGAAGTTGCCTTAAGACTATCATAGCCTCTCAACATATTTTGTGTTGAGAAACAATTTACCTCTCATTAGCCTAACTTTTGTTGGAATGAGAAAGGGACTATATTAACAATAGCCTCATTGTCTATCATGCACGCTTAACGTAGTTGTTGTAAATCCAAACCTATAGATATAACGCAGGATCTCCTCTTTGTGCTAACTCGGTGTCGGCATGCATCTTGCTAATATTGAATACAAATCTAGTATCTCTCTCAGACTACCCTAGGGGATAGATGTTGAAGTCTATGTGATTGATTTGGGCCTCCGAAGGAGGAGTAATGTGGATGAGGTGGTCAAGACCTAGTGCTTCTAAGAAAGCTGATTAATGTGCATGAGAATTTTTACAAGTGTTAGTGAAAAATTACAGCACCCTCTAATTTTTCATGTGTGTGTGCATGAGCCATCGATGTAATTTGCTAACATTGGACCATCTCTCAAGTTGTGGGACTTGCATACTTGAGATGGACCTCCAGAGAAGGTTGGTTCCTCTACCTAATCCTAGCACTAAACTACTCCTAATGAAATAAAAAAACCTATATAATCTTATCCTATCAACTCCAAGGGACCGGGAGAAGGAGAGAGGGTGAAAGAGAGAAATCCTACACTAAAATAGGTGATAGCACTAGAAAAAGGGGGTGTTGAAAAACTTACAATGCATGAAAATGGATAAAGATGAGAATGGAGAGGATGGACAAACATAAAAGACCAAATATATATACAAAACACCATCTTCATTAAGCACAACAAGATTTAAACATGTAATGGGAATAATATACCTGCACAAGCATGAAGAAAGGCAAGAGAAAACAACAAAAACTAATGCAAGGATAGAGAAATAATCACAAACATCAATTTTATTGCTCCAAAATGTTGCACAATACATCATTGTAGAGGAAAGAGGCATGAATTCCCATTACAAAGCTAAAAAATGGAGGCTTGGAGCTCCAAATCCACCTATGTAGCTAAGAAGAAGAGATAGCAACATTAAAAATTTCCAACTCCTTTACAAAATGAGCTCTCTTTTACAAATATAGAAGAATGGATGAGAGAGAGAGAGAACTCAAACTCAAAATTCTCCTTTAACCACAAAAATTCATCAATTCACCTTCAAGAGTCATCTACTCGCCTTGTGGGAGAATAAATTTGACTCCAAAACTCCATTTAATGCCCCAAAACTACATGGAAGTGGTCATTAGGAACTGGAGAATTTTTTTGCATTTTCAAGCCACCTACCACCACCAAACTCTTAATTTCTTGTCTCCATGACGTAGGGCATCAAATTACAAATCCATCCATATAAATTTTGAGAAAAATGGATGAGTGGAGATCGAGTTATAGGGATGCAAGTTTGAGGTACACATTTGGCTCAAAATCAAAAATTTTGGCCTTGTTCCATTTTCTCCCTACAGTCCACAATAAAAAGGATTTAATTTTTCTTTGGTTTGTGGGTTTAAAATGGATGTGGGGAATTGAATTTACCGAGGAATGGGGTTTAGAGTTCCTTATGGCCCCGAAATGGCCACATCTCCGCATATCACCGTTGCCTCCCACTTCGTTCAACTCTAAAGCTCCTGCAGAACTAATTCCTCACACACCTCGGTTCGCGCACTGAATCACCTTGGCTCATGAGCTTGCCAAGCTAACTCCAATGACCCCGCCACTTTATGTGGCCTACCTCACCTATCGAGGAACTTAACCCTACGCCGCCCGAGTTCTAAATGGGCTCAGGGGTCCCGAACACCTCGCCACACCCGCAACACAAGGAAACCCCCCCTCATAATGCAGACTTCAAGCCCCTTCGGGGAACTCAAAACCTCCAAGCACCATTTTAGTTGTTCTGCCATGGCCAAGTTAGCCGATTAACAAATGAGGCATTCAATACCAATACAAATCGGCTCCAAGCTAGGTTTTAGGAACTCAAGATCCACCCACAATACATTGTAAATTGATCCCTAACTCATTTTCTCAAATTTTTTCACTAACTCCTAGATTTTTCTTGGGAAGGGAATTAGAGAAAAATATAAAGAAGTGCCCAAACACAATTTCATCCAATTTTCATCCATTTTTGCTCCAGTTGACTAAGTATTGAACCTTTTGAAACCCAAAAGAGGAAAAGATGCGCTTAATGATCCCAACCTTCCCAAAAACACTGCAAATGCTTCCAAAACATGAAATTTTATCATCCTCTAAGTTCTTTAATAAAGCTCAGTCAAGTGCCCAAGTCCAGTTTCTCCCGAGATGTCCATTTTTACCCGAGGGGTAAAAAGGGATAACAATTTTGGCAACCTCTGGGGACATCTTCCCTGTTAGATGAGTGATCAGTGGCCTTAAAGCATCCATTGGGCATGGATTCACCTAGTAATTGTGAAATTTGATCCTGAACTTTGAAATTTTGTCCTTAAGTCCATTAAATGCACCTTTAAACTTAAACCCAAGTGATCCTTTTGCTTGAATTTTCCAACTTTTATAAGAAAATATTAAAGTTTTGATCAAGTGGAATTTTTTTAACCTATAATTATCTTTCCTCTACAATCTGATCTGATGCAATGAAGGATGAATCTACCCCAAAATCTGATTTCTTGCTAAGTGTGAAGCATAACTGAACTGACGATTTCTTGGCAAGGATAAACACTGCAGAGTTAGAAACACGTGTTGATTTGGATGAACTTGGGACTACTATTAAAATTTGATTTTCCCCATGAATATGTCACTTTGAAATGCATTGTGTAAGAGAAAAAAACATGGAAAAACTATGTACAAAAGATGAAGATCATACATACCCCAAGTGGAACATGAAGAGTGTGCAAAAGCACTTGTTCTACTGAAAAAAAACCTACCTACTCTACTCTAACCAAAGAAATGGGAAACTCAAACAAATATTGACACTGGAAAGAGAAGTAGCTTCCATTCCTCACAAATTGAGACCATATGACTAATTTGGCACTGAACATGGTCAATAGAGAGAGTGAAAAACTGAAATGGAGTTGGTTCTTCACCCAATTCATCAAGGTATCTATTGAAATAAGACAAATACCTCTTTTAGTTGCTGCACTAAATTTGGATTGAGAGTGAGTATGTAGCTAATCCATGGGAATTTTTATCTCATCCTCATGCTCGGAAGTGAACATGACCAGTGGTGGAACTCTAATTATGGCTCTAAGCTAGCCGTACTTGATTGCGAAAGGCCTCATCCGTGAATTTTTCCCATTTCTTTGAATCCCAACTTTAATAATGAATTCTTCTTATACACATTCTTGGTAAAAGGTGACTATTTGTAAGTTGATTTAGATATTGTTGCTCATCTACAAAAAAATGATCCTTTATTTTGATGACTGATTTGGAAAGGTTGTTGTCCTTGTTCTCTTCTTCCTCCTTGTTCATTGTAAAATTTGGAAGATCAATCTCCTCCAATTTTGATTCAAGAGGACTATTGTGAGTAGCAGTTGTTCTTGAATGTTCTTCTCCATGGCAAGAGGCTCTTTGTGTTGAAGGATAGGTGATGGGGCAACAAAGGTGAAGCTCAATAGGATCTTCTCCATCAATACACTCCTCCAAGTCCGACAAATACTCAAACTCTTCAATATCCCGATGTGCAAGTGTTCTTCTTCTTTCATGGTAGCTTTTGAATTTGCTGGACAAGGTTCACCATGTGTCTCCTCATCCTCAAACATGAAGTTTGATAGCTCAAACTCATCCAAAAATTCATATTTTTGGAAGGATGAAGTGGAAGAAGGGTCTGAAATCTCTTGGTGTAACTTTCTCTTGACTCAAGACCACTAAATTTGTTTTATCTTCCTCCATGTGCTCCTCTTCAATTGAACTTGGAGCTTCCTCTTCAACTAATTTTGCAACTAGTGATGAACCAACAACTTTTGAAATATGGTGCCAATTGAACAATGTACACAGAGCAAATGGATTGTTGATCCTCATATTTTTGTTCTTGTTATGCTACTATTATGAAATCAATTTTCACCACTTTTTCTTGAACCTCAATCCCAACTGAAGGCCTAGTCATCAATGAAATTTTCTTGATATTTAACTTTGCAGCCCACTCTCTCAAGTTTTTTTAAGTTCTTCTTGGCTAGGCTCTTCAATTTTCTTCCCTCCTTGACTAGTTTTTTTATTATGTTCTTCCCTAAATGAGTTTTGGAATGCAAGAGGAGGGGTGGGTTGGGATTCAACTAATTTTTGCAATGTTGGTGGTGTAAGGGAATGTTTATATTTTTGTTTTCATGGAGGGGATGGATTTTTGAAGGGAAAGGGGAAGAGAATTCAAGATGGGATGGAATGGTAGAAGATGGAGAAATTGATTCCACAATGGGTGTAATGAGATAAGAATCTAGGAAATTGAAACTCGGAGTTGAGATGATGTTGATTTGGGAATGAGAGGGTTGTGATATGATGGTGTACAGATCTACCCATTGACAAGGTTTCCTAACACTAAGTTCATAAGCCTTTTATCTCCTCAATCCACTTTGCAAGTTGTGGTAGCATTTCAACCATGAAATCAAGCTTCTATTGAGGGTTGTAATGTCTTGGCATAGGGCCAACCCATGGACAAGGGACCCTAAACCAATCTGAATGCTTTTAATTGAGATGTAGCCCTAGTCTGCACCATATTTTCCTCCATTCTTTGAATTTTCCTCTGCAAATCAATATTTCCCATAGAATTATCATCATCACCTGCATAACCATGTTCTTGATAAACTCCATAGCCAAACTTCTTTTGATTTTTCTCATAGGGATAGGCATAATGATTTTGAATTTGATTATAAAACTGATCTGGAGGTGTTTTGAAAGATTTGAGGTGAAATGAACTAGTTTTCCTGCTACAAGTGAGAATCCCATGATGGAAATGAATTCATGATTACACAACTTCATGGATGGAAAAAAATGAAAGGTATGGAAATGGGTGAAAAGAAAGGTCTATAACTCAGAAAAATGGGTTGTGTGGACCAGTGGAGTCATCGATTGTGCATGGATATACCTTAAAAGGCTGAAGTTTCCACCACGAAGACATCAACTCGGTGAAATGAAGGTGTAAAGCACACAAGGGGGTGTAATGGAACTCCCTCTAAAATATCTTGGATGCACACCTGCAAAAATGACTTCTGTGTAGTCCCATCAAAGTGCAGAAATCTGTTAGTATAGGTAACACGGTGGCAAAGATATTGCAATGAAACATCCGTGAAAGATCTTGACTTTAAATTGTTGTCCCACCGTGTGCCAAAAATGTTAGTGAAAAATTACAACACCCTTTGATTTGTCATGTGTGTGTGCATGAGCCATTAGTTTAATTTGCTAACATTGGACTATTTATCAAGTTGTGGGACTTACATACTTGAGATGGACCTCCGAAAAAGTCGGTTCCTCTACCTAATCCTAGCACTAAACTACTCCTAATGCAAGAAAAACACCTATCTAATCCTATCCTATCAATTCCAAGGGACCAAGGAGAAGGAGAGAGGGTGAAAGAGAGAAATCCTACACTAAAAGAGGTGATAACACCAAAAAAGGGGTGTTGAACAACTTACAATGCCTGAAAATGGAGAAAGATGAGCATGGAGAGGATAGACAAGCATCATAGACCAAAATACATACAAAACACCATCTTCATCAAGCACAACAATATTTAAACATGTAATGGGAACAATGAAATGCACAATATACATGCAAGCATGAAGAAAGGCAAGAGAAAGCAATAAAACTAATGCAAGGATAGAGAAATAATCACAAACACCAGCTTTATTGCTCCAAAAGGTTGCACAATACATCATTGTAGAGGAAGAGGCATAAAATCCCATGATGAAGCTTAAAAAATAGAGGCTTGGAGCTCCAAATCCACCCAAAGAAAGAAAAAAGAGAGCAACATCAAAATGTCCAACTCCTTTAAAAATGAGCTCGTTTACAAATAAAGAAGAAAGGATGAGAGAGAGAGAGAGAGAGAAAACTCAAATTCTCCTTTAACCACAAAAAAAGTCATCAATTCACTGTAAGAGTGATGGGAACCCCTACAAAACCCATACTTTCATGTACCATGCCTTGTGGGAGAAGAAATTTGACTCCAAAACTCCATTTAATGCCCCAAAACTAACTGGAAGTAGTTATTTAGAACTAGAGATTTTTTTTTGCATTTTCAATCCTCCTACCACCACCAAACTCTTGATTTCTTATCTCCATAACATAGGGCATAAAATTATGAATCCATCCATATAAATTTTGTGAAAAATGGATGAGTAGAGCTCAAGTTATAGGGATGGGGGTTCGAGGTACACGTTTGGCTCAAAATAAAAAAATCGGCCTTGTTCCATTTTCTCCCCACACCCACAATAAAAAGGATTTGATTTTGCTTTGGTTTGTAGGTTTAAAATAGTCATGGGGAATCGATTTTTAAGGGAACACAATTTAGAGTTCCTTGGGGCCTCGGAATGGTCGTATATTTGTATATCAATGTTGCCTCTTGCTTCGTTTGGCTCTCTACAGATCTTACAGAAACTAGTTCCCCTCACACCTTGGTTCCACGCGGCATCGCCTGCCCACAATGTGCTTCACCCTAGCTTGCCAAGCTCATCGAGCCAAGTCCAATGACCCCACCACTTTATGCGGCCCACCTCACCGATCGGGGAACTTAACCCCGCACCGCCCGAGTTCCAAATGGGCTCGGGATTCTCGAGCACTTCGCAGAGGCCCTTAACACAAGGAAACCAACCCCCTCCCCCTCACAATGCAGGCTTCAATCTCCTTAGGGAACTCAAACCCTCCTAGCACTGTTCCAGGTTGTTCTGTTGCGGTTGAGTTAGTCAATTAACAAAGGAGGCATTCAATCCCAATACAACTCGGCTTCAAGCTAGGTTCTGTCATCACCAATCCTAAGACTATGATAATTCTTCACCGGGAACTCCTCGTGCTATGATTATTTACTAATGCACACCTTTAGTTTGGTGGAGGTAATCTGAAACAAAACAACAACATAACACAAGAATACCATCGACTATGATAAGACAAAATGATGACAAATCAAATATCAAAATAAATTATAATATTAACATGAAATCAGCTATTCAATCTCACCCATGAGGTACTTCAAGTGTTATTGACTTCACTTGCCTTTCACCAAGACTATGGGAGAAACTTTACAATTACACCTCTTAATGGCTTCTTCAACACACCTTTAAACTGATGGCTTCCTTCGCACACTTCCTACAATATTTCTCACTACTTCCTTCTATGCTAAATGAGGGGGGTAGCCTCTCTATTTATAGAACTTCTAGGCTTATCCATCTTATCTCTAAGATAGGATAAGAAATCCACTCTGACGAATCATATTCCATACCTTAACTCTTATCTGTACATGTAAGCTTATCTTCTAAGATAAGATAAACCTTATCATTTTACATGGGTTCCACATTTTTAGACTTTTTACAAATAAAATACATAAAATATTTATGACCTCACTCCTTGTCCTTATTACCAATATAATATTTCTAATTCCTAATCACGTAGACCCTACTTCTCTAATTACCCAAACTTTGACATTTTAACATTACCGGACCACTTACGACAAATATTTACTTTTTACAACATTCCTATTGTACTTTGGTATTCTTGTACTCCACATTATTGGCGGCACCGTACTAACGGCACCATTATCTTCTATCAGACGCTACTACTAATTATACTTAACAACATCATATTCCTAATACATACATTAATGAAATAGAAATTACGGAGGAAAATTTTAGTGTCGACAGTTCCATGAATTCAAGATCCACCCATGCAATACACTATAAATTGATCCCTAACTCATTTTCTCCATTTTTATCAATATTTTCACTAACTCCTAGATTTTTCCTTTGGAGGGGAGTGAGAGAAAAATATAAGTACCCAAACGCCAATTTCATCCATTTTTAATCGAAATTGACTAAGAATTGAACCTTTTGAAACCCGAAGAAGAAAAGATACACCAAATGATCCCCAACTTCCCAAAAACAATGGAAATGATTCCAAAACATGAAATTTTACCCGTTATCCTCCATATTTTTCAATGAAGCTTTGTCAGTGCCCAAGTCCATTTTCTCCCAAGTTGTCCATTTTTACCAGGGGGTTAAAAGGGATAACAACAAGTCTAGGAAGGAAATGTGGGAAAAGGTCTTAGTGAGGTCCATGATCAAATCATGGGCTCCTACCGGCTTAGGAACTACTGGCACATCATTTGACATTGAGGGATAAACATGAAGAGGTTGTGAAGAATAATCACGGGTGTGAGTCGTTGTATTAACTTCAGGTTCAATTTCTAACTCAACTAATCCTACAATCTTAGGTTGATTTCAATTGTCCAACGGAGGAGCTACCCGTGGATCTGCAGACGTAGACGCCTCATGATCATTATTCCCCACGGGAGTCCCTTTGTTGGTGTCATGAGGGTTAAGCTTTCCATTCTCAAGGTGCGTTGGGAGGGGATCTCTATAAACCCCAAGAGTAGCATTTTGTGGAGCAACATGCCCCATGTGAGTATTTTGTGTAGGTGCCATGGGATTAGCCAAGAACATCTCAATGAAGAATTGTCTCTAGTCTTCTAGAAGCTATTATATAAATTTATTGCAATCATGACACGTTCAAGCATTGTGCCCTCGACCCTATGGAAACCACATTATAATTCGGGATCATAATCACGAGGTCTCTAATTTTGGTTTTATTATAACCCATAGTTTTTGTTTTTTTTTCTACTATTGGTTATTGTATTTGAAGTTTGGAGGCCTTCGGCCTTGGTTCGATACTAATTTTAAAAATGGTTTGGGTATTGGTTTAAGTATTGAACCGGTCCACAGGCTTGTACCTCTTATGGAGGTAGAGGAGGATGACTAAAGTAGGCCGCATTAACGGAAGGAGTGAAGTTGTTACTCCTCTAGTTGTTTAGATTTGCATTGTTATTACCATTGTTTGTGTTGTTTGTCTAGTAATGTTTGGCTTTCTATATCGATTAGTTACACCATCTTGTAGCACCATGATTCTTGTTAAGAACTTTGGGCCCCCGATTGTTATTATTAGAACCTGCTTGGGTAATTTGAGTTACCCTAGGAGGGAGTGACCAATTTCCCATTTGAGCCATATGTCTTTTGATTGCTATCAATCGTTGCTTTGTCATTACGAGAGAGCACCCTCTAAGACCTCCTTATAGCTCTTAAGGGGAACTTTTGTACCTCCTCCTTAGTTTCTTGATTGAGGGAATGGAGGAACAGGTCACAAACCTCCATTTGATCCATATTGGGAGTGTTGGCTAAGGAGTAGAGGACTTACCGCCACCTCTGAATGAAGTGAGTGGAATATTCATTGTGCTCTTGTTTAATGTGGAGGAATTCTCTTATTTATGTTCTTAAGAGTTTTTCGTATCAAAATACTTTATGAACTCTGAAATGAGTTGCTTAAATGAATGAATTGAGGCTTCCGGTATTCTATAGTACTAGTTAAGAGTGATCCCCTCAAGGGTCTTGGGGAATATCTTAGCTACAACCGCATCCCATGGGAGTAGCTCTCTAATGGCGATCGCATACGCTTTCATAAGAGCATTGGATCCCCTCCCCTTTGAATTTGGGAAGGTTTAGTAATGGTCATGGGAGCATTACACTTTGTATGGTAAAGTCAAGGGGCTCCTTAAGATATTCTGGAATACGTGCCCACTACATAAGACTCAACCATAGATGACCCTTGATGGGGAGGTGGAGGTGGAATAGGAGGATGATACGATGCAACATAAGCATTTGTAGAGGCATAAGGCACCCCTTAATGCTAAGAATACGACCAGAGAAAAGAAAACATGTCCCCTTGTGGTGATTTAGAATACATGTGAAGGTATGGGGAACATTATTTTGATATGGATTAGTAGGTGTGAAACTAGGGAGCGTCACATTTCTAGTTGGAATGACATTTGAGAACGCACTTCCGGTTGGCCCCTATGGAGGGTATCTGTATGAAGAATAAGGGGGCATACCTAATGTGCCCGATCTAGTAAGAAGGTCTCTAGGGCTAGGAACACCCATGTGGACTTGAGAAGGTGATGGTGCAAAGGGAACATAATTATGGTTCTGAACATGGTGGGGAACTTTTCCTTGCCTTGTGAAAGGTGTAGAATGTGAAGGTTGGGAAATCTCTAATTCTCTAACTCTATCCACCAACGTTGAAATCACATCACATGATGAAGGTATCAAATTTTTATTAGGTGTGTGTTAAGCCTTGTTAGGTTTCAAAGGAATGTGATATACTACTATAAATTGATCCTTTATAGGCCACCCCTCTTTAGACATGTTTTTTTGTTGTTGGAGGAGGGGTAGTAAAATTGTTCCAAAGAAGGATATCGGTATACCCATGAATCCTATCCAAGGATTGATTCATAACATTGAAGCACTCATTGCTTCAGTTGAGCTGTCTTCAGGAACTCATTATCTGCAGATAGGTAAGAAGGGAAAGAATTAGTCTACATACTAATTTGGGGCCTAGATAAAACCCATGGTTAAAACCTTTATTCTCCCATGAATTTCATATTGTTTGAGTTGTAGAACTTTAGCTACAAACCATGATTAAGTTGGTCAATATAATCTATCCTAACCAATGAATTGGTATTGAACCCTTGAGGGGGTGGAGTATGAGGAGACCGAAGATGTTCCAAGTAACTATCAACCCACCATGATAAAGAGGGTGACCTGCTACATACCCATATGATGATAGTAAGCCTCAAGACCCAAGATGGGCTTGTCATATTCTTGACCCAACATATTCGGGGGGTATAAAACACCCACAAAATAATGGGAGAGGAGAAGGATGGATGAAAGAAAGAAAGAAAGAAAAGAGGAAACAAAAAGGAACTAGTACTTCACGTCTGGTTCACCAATTTTGTACGTCTAAGAATCAACACAAGACTCTAGGAGGCACTTGACCTCTAGAGGTTGTGCCGGGACAACCGATATGAGATGGAAAGATGTCTACGGAATGGGAAAATAGGATGAATTGGTGGAATACATGAAAATAGATGAAAATGGCTAACAGGTAACACGTGGCAATTGAATGTCTTCAACAGGCACTATGGGAATATGCTTGTCTAAGGTAATGAAGGTCTGTCTTACACTGCGAATGAAAAGGAGTGGTCAAGGAGAATACAGACATGAAGGTTTCTATCAATGTCAATGTTACTAAACACCCTTTGAACTAGTTGTGGAATGTGTGGGAACTATCCAACGTCTGCCTCGTAAAAGTCTCCAAACAAGGTCATATACGTATGATATGATACATGTGATAAAGACGGACCTATGGATTGTG
The DNA here is from genome assembly GCA_018340775.1 of Taxus wallichiana var. yunnanensis. Taxonomy (NCBI): domain Eukaryota; kingdom Viridiplantae; phylum Streptophyta; class Pinopsida; order Cupressales; family Taxaceae; genus Taxus; species Taxus wallichiana. Next base: position 747,184,474 of record CM031234.1, read on the forward strand.
GGATCTAATATGCACCAGTGGTTGAACAAGAACTCGTTAGCGTTATCCGCTTCGTCATTCAAGGCTATCAACTATGAGATAATGCTTGGCGAATCGGGCGCTTTGAAATATCGGTTGTCGAGGCCCCGATCAATGTTTGTTAATTGTGTCATAGTATTTATCAATGGAACTCTTGGATCACACACACATTTTCTAGGTTTCCTAGGGCCTTGAATGGTCATGTGGACATGTAAGCAATCAACCTAAGGAAATAAACAAACACACAAAGAATCTACAAGAGGCAAGGTCTGTGTTTGGGGTAACCTAGGCCAACTAAGGAAACGTGGGGAGTTGTATTGATTTCTATCTAATTAACTATATGTGCCTAAATTAACAAAGGAAATGCAAACAAATTTAAATCAAACCAATTTGATTACTCTCCTTGGATCTAATTAAATCTACGTGCAACTAATTCATATTGACAAAGGGAACTTAATTAATTGAAAGCAACAAAACAATCTACTCTATTCACTTTTGGTATTGTTGATGATTTTAATAAAAAGGGAATAAGATAAATAAGATAAACAAATTACTTTAATTTAATGTGTTTGTACTTTTGGTGCTTTCGAAAATAAATCAAAGAAATCAGTAACTTCTTCTAATTAAATGAAACTTGTTTCTACTCTAAATTAAACAAACTAAACAATGAAATAGTCGGATGTGGTTATTTCCCCGTTGCAGAGGATATAATATAATCTTAAAAAGTAAAGGTTTTCCTAATTTGTAATCGTGGATACTACTTCTTCTGGTTCTACCTCAAAATCACGAGAAGATTGAAAAGATTCTTAAAAGATTTTTCTTCCCCCAAAGCTTCCCTTAAAAAACAATCGATCAACGGAAGCTTTTTAATATAAAGAAATAAATTGACAAAGGCACAAACACGAAGCCTCTTCCAACTAACTTCCCGCATACAAATCCACATGGATAGGAAAAGAAACAAATTTTAATATAAGCTTTTTTTTGTATGCTAACAAAATCTAATAACAAATGCCAAGAACTTCTACAGGTAAATTAATTGTCGAGGATTAATAAATTATGTGCATAGGAACTTCCTCCAAAATTTCCCACATAAATCCACAGGGATGAGCTGAGAAGAAATCTTCAATGAAAGCTTCTTACAGGCCTATGAAAATGACAATGAGTTCTACTACCTTAAAACAAATGTACTCTAAGAGATACAAAGATAATCCCAATGTTGGTAAGTGCTTTTGATATCCCCTCGCTTCTTTTCCAATATGATGTCTAAAAATATCTAGGGAATTGTGTTGGAAGTGTGTAGAAGAGACGAAGGAGTGTTGGAGCTAGCTAGTTTGCATACATTTGGTAGCAATGCAAGCAAGAGAATAATAAGGAAAAAGAACCAATTTTTCTTGTGTACTTCTTGGAAGGATTTCAGAAACATAACAGTGCAATTCCAAAACAAAAAAATCTAACCAATGCTTTGGGAAAAAGCTTGGTTTTTATAGAAAAATGGCAGAGAAGTGTTCTAGCCCACATAGCAGCCAAGAAGTGCCACATCACTCAAGGAAGTGACAGTTAACTTACTAATAATAGCAAGTATGGAAGGAGAAATTCATACGCATTTAAAAAACTCAAGAACAACTGATTTGGTCAAGAAACGAGTAAGAAAATTGAGTTGGAGGAAGGCAACACACATTTAGAAAAAGCTAGAAAATCTTGGTTAAATGTGTACAGAACCACCAATTTACATAGACCGACGGTTACACAACCACCGCTCAAGGTAGACCGGTAGTTACACAATTATTGGGGTGGTTACATAACCATCGACATGGTTCCATAACTAAAGGCCATAAAGCTAAGGAAAAAGCTACAAAATGACTAAGGAAAGCGGGAAAATCTAGGAAAATGACAAGTAAGCTACAAGATCATGTTGCAAGTGAGAAATCAAACTTGAACATCACTAGAAATGATATTTATCATCATTGGGGATTTAACCTATTTCGACAATATAGCACCATGTAAATTTGGGTGCCTACAAAGACCCCGAGGGGAGGTGGAGCGATGATTGCGAGATAGGCTTCGTGACGCATTCTGTGCAGGTGGTGGTCACCGAGGTAGAGATGGGTGAGGTGGTGGCAACAATGGATCTAGGGGGCCGAATCATAGTGCATTACACACTTCTCCAGGTGTGTGAGAAACTCCTATAAATGAGAAAACTCCGGGAAACCTTTTCGACTTGGGCTTTGAATCGTATTCGCATAGTAGGCAATATAATTGTAAGCTAGGAAAAATACACTACTAAAAGGGAAGTAAAATACCAATAATATTACCTCCTCTTTCGCGTTAAAGTGAAACCTCGAATGGGCTAGGAAACTTGGATTGAGCCCTGATTGTGTGATATGTAGGTGCTTTTCTTTGAGATGGAGCAAGACCTTCCTGCAACAACGATCCTCTTACTTTGCACTAGATGGGAAAAAGGATTATGAAGCTATTTGGGCATTAGGACGAGGCAGAAGGATGTTCTTTGCTCAAAGGATGCAAGAACTTAGATATGACATTCAAACTTATTCTCTGTGTGTTTAGAGGGGAGGGGTAAGGTTGTATTTATAGCTTGGGGGAGTGATTAACTTAGAGTAATTTAAGTAATCATGGTTTGAAAATGTGGGCAAGATTAAGTGAGTGGTTTGAAAATGTGGGCAAGATTAGGTGAGTGGTTTGAAAATGTGGGCAAGATTAGATGAGTGGGGGCCATGAAGAATGGGTGAGGATTTGAATTATATTTTTAATTCATAAGTGGAGGATTTTAGGTGAGTGGGGACCACGAAGGGTGGGTGAGGATTTGAATTTGAATTTTTAATTCAATAGTAGAAAAACATGGAGAATAATGACATGTGGTGAGGATTGGGTTATTTTTGGATTTTGAAATGGATAATTAATCAAATTATATTTGATTAATTCAAGTGTATTTTTGTGGGAAATGAGGAAGGGGAATTAATTGATTTAGGATAGATGTGAAATTAGGGTGTCTACAATAATCACTTTATCATTAGTGGAAAAGAAAGCAAAAATTGATCATTTTGGAATAACAAAGCATTTCGAGCTTTCCAAATATGAAAAAGAATACAAGCTCTAAACATTTTCCATAGAGTATCAATATAATGTGGCCATGGATTGAAATCTCCAAACAAAACCAGATGCCAATGAAATAATTCTGATGGTAGGGTTGGAAAAAAGAATGAATCCAAGTCCAGATAGTCTAAGCATGGGGACAAGACCAAAATAAATGTTTAAAAGATTCAGGTCTGGAACAGAAGGGGCATTTAGGATTGGGGATGCCAATGTGACTAAGTCATTATATGACAGATAGGCCTTGATAAATAAGGCACCAAAGGAAATGATTAACTTTGGGCTCAAGAAGAGAATTCCAAGCGCGAGAAAGCCGACGAAGCTAGGTGGAATGCACAAGTTGTGAGACCCCAATGGGAATTAAGTCAGCAATGACAGATGAGACTAGGCTCAAAAGCTGATAAGTGGTTCCAACGCTATAGCGGAGGAAGGCAATTTTCTGATTCCACCGCCAATCACGCCACCAAGTGTCTAGGGGTTTAAGCCCAAATTTGTGGAGCATAACATTAGACATTAATTCCTAAATTTTGTAGATAGATGGGAGATCCGAATTGGCAAATGAAATTTTGTCTCAAGTCGACCTGGGAATCCAGGTCTCTACGGGTGACCAAATCCTGGATGGTATGAATTCCTTTGCGAGAGAGCCGAAGATCTTTGATGCCCAGAGTTTTGCAAGTGGAAGATTATCATCAGTGATGATGGGAGACCACCAAAGATTCTAAGAATTGAAAGAGAGCCCAGGTTAAAAAGCCATCACCAATCCAAAGGCAACAACAGTTTCACCATCTTAAAGGATTTCTAGATGCTTACTGGAAATAAAGGTGCCAGTGATTCCAACTGGGACCTTAGTGATAATTAGGGATTGTAAACCAATATCACTCCAACATTTTTTGCCATATGGTGCACCTAAAGTAGTGCAAAATCGAAGCGAAATTTTCCGGGCCCGATTGTCAATAAGATAACACACAACCCATTTAGAACATAAGGCCACACTTTTTCAATGAACATCAATTATTCCCATGCCACCTTGATCACAAGGAAGACAACAGACTTCCTAGGCCACCCTATGAAAACCAGCAGAACCAAAACTTTTACACCAAAGATAGTCCTGCAACAACTTGGCAAGTTTGGAAAATGAAGCACGGAAGGGCACCAACACGTAGAGTAATAGACATGGGTGGCCGCAAGAATCTTGGTACACACTTGGAATTTTCCAACAAGAGAGAGTGGTTTAGAAGACCACCGAGAAACCTTCTGCTCAACTTTGTTAAGAACATACTACCATAACGAGGCGAGTCACTATCAAAGGAAAAAGGAATGCCTAAGAATTTGAATTGTTCACCTCTTCCAATCCACTTCTAGGGGTAAGTTTTCAACCAGTTTGGTATAGGTGAGTAACTTTGTCGATAGCCCAATGTTTTAGCCATTTGAATATTGGAGCCAAAAGTAAGGCAACATGTATCCAAGCAATTAAAGACCATAACCACATTCTATTCAGATTTTGTAATACTAAGAAAGGAATCGTCAACAAAATGACCATTAATAAGTTGCATCACATGATCAAGAAGGAAAATCCCTCAATGTGACCTTGAGCAGCCTGATGAGCAATTAGATAGTCTAAAGCATCCACAACTAAAACAAATAAGGTTGGTGTAAGAGGAAACCCCTGTCTGATAGAGTGGAAGAGATTGATTCCAGCAGATTAATGGCCATTGATGGTTAGGCGAGCGAAGCATTAGAAAACAAAGTTCTGATAGTCGAGATGAAAAATTCACCAAAGCCAAGGGCTTTGAGCATAGCCAAAATAAATGGCCATTTGATGTGGTCATAAGCTTTTTCAAAATCAATTTTGAGAAAGAAATGTCATTGTAGAGAAACTTGGGCCCATTCCATAACTTCCCAAATTGTAATAAGATTATCCGTAATGTACTTGTCCTTTGACAAATCCAATTTGTTCAGTGCAAATAATTTTAGGCAAAAGATCAGCTATACGAAGAGACAAATCCTTAACACGAATTTTATAGAAGATATTTAACAAGGTGATAGGCCACCAATTGTTAATTTACTCGAGATCACCACTTTAGGAATGAATTTGATGTTGCCTTAATTGATGAAACTCCTAAGAGAATTGGATTGGAGAGCTTCTTTATAGACACGAAGTAGACCAGTCCCACAAAAGACCAGTGGCTTTGTAAAATTCACACGGGAAGCCATCGAGTCCCAGAGATTTGTCATCGATAAGCACAATAAATCAGCATAGAGCTCATCCAAAGAAAGAGGAACATTGCAATGATCCCATTCTTTGGGAGAGAGCTTACTCGACACCACCTCGATACATCATTGCAAGGTGGTAGCTCGCTTATTATTAGCCTCTTGAGCTTGAAAGACAAGATGATAATGCTCAACAAAGGCACTTGGATATCTCGACACTCGGTAAGTCACCGATGTGAAACTTGGATAGCTTTGATCTGTTGACGAGCATGCTTGGCTCGGAGGGATTTGAAGAAGTATTTTGAGCCTTTGTATCCCACCTTAAGCCAATGTAGCCTCGATCGAATCACATGCACCATGGGTCGAATGAGACTCGATGAGCTTGATCTTATGCCGAATTTCAACAACTTGTATATGGAGAGGGATGTCTAAGGGATTGGACTCAAGAAACAATGAGATCCTTCTAAATTCTTTATGCATAATTGAGTTAGCTCACTTATGAACTTGAGCCACCTACTTGCTTGAAATGGCGAAGGAAACGAGTGGTGTCTTGAATCGTCGCCTCCCACCAAGAGATCCAATTGGTAGCAAAAGACGGACTTGGCGCCATGTTCTAAAATTTGGTAAGAAGAGGACCACCCCGGATGACTCAACAATGAGACATTAAGAAGGAATTGATTAGAGGGGACTTTAAAAGGGGCCCCGCGCCAAACAACCTTAAATGTGATCGGGTGATGATCTAACAAAAGAACATATGACCATACCTTGACAATGAAGGATCCTTGCGTGTCAAAATAAATAAAAATCTGCTTTGTGAAAGAAGTGCACGATCAAGCCTTTTTAAAACCCGATCATGACCTTTGGTCCAAGTTTGCCAAGCTTGGGCTTTAAATTCCTACCATCATCTAAGAAAAGGATCAAAAAGTCCCCAACGAATTTTAAAGAAATACCAGGCACATACGCTCATCGACACACCAACGCATGGGAAGGGCGCCACATTTATCATCCATATGCTCTATCATATTAAAGTCACCACACACTAGCCAATAAGCTAATGGTAAGTTATCACCTAACCATTTCCATAAAGTCATTCTTTCCGAGCCATCATTAGGAGCATAAACATTAAGAATACCAAAAGAAAGATCATTAATAGTCATAATCACCCACACAACCCGATTTGAAGGATCTTGGCAGGAGGTGATTAATGCCGAGAATTTCAGCGCTATGGAAATGCTTGCACCACCTTTGCCATGAATGTGTTGAGTATGAAAATGTAAAAAATTTGGGGCAATACAAGTTAGAGTATTTTGTAGTAAAAAACTAGAAATCTTAATTTCCTAACATCGATGTTGGCGGTGCGTTGGAAAGCTAAGCGAACAAAGTATTTTCGAGAGGGCTCTGCAAAACCCCTTACATTCAATGACATGAAATTCATGAAAAATTAGACATATCAAACTCCCCTTGCCCGTTTGGTATTCCATCCTTCGTGCCAAGAATGGAAAAAATATTGGCAAGCGGGATCTGGTCTGAATCAAAAGCTCAACTTGAATGGAGCAGCGCTTGGCCCCATTTCCCCTCGCACGTTGTGGGACACCTCTTGGGGTGGACTGCAAGAGCGTCGTAGAGGAAGAGAAGTTGAAGCAAGATTCCTAATATTCGCTAAAATTAGAGGAGGAACTCGACTCTGCGATGGTTTGAAAGGAATGGAAACCGAAGAGCGGGGTGGCTCAACCCGACTCATCCTTGGACAAAGGGGGAAGGAGAGGAGGTAGGTGGAACCACATGAGTGGGTTTTGCACAAGAGCCCTTCTTATTCCCTATCATTGTCCAACCAAGTAGTCGACGTGTTAGATTTGTGCTTAGAAACCATGGGTTGCGTCACCGTTGGCTTAAGCGAACTAGCATATGACGCGGTTGCGAATGCGATGGTCCAGGCTTGTTAATGAAAACACATGTTGGGAAGGTTGAAATATACCACCTTTTGAGAGATACGCAGGGCCCCAACCTGATTATCCAGGTGGTCCCGCAGATCTTTTGCAAGGTCAACTTTGACACAAACATGCTTGTATGGGCGAACATAAAAGAAATGGTCTTATTCATGGCAAATCACCCTGCCATTGGTTTGACAATCTCTACAAGGAAAGACCAGAGATAAATACGAAGACTAGGGAGTTCAATACAAACCGGAATTCACAACAAAAGCCCCGGACTAGTGGGGCTTAAGTCGAGTCCATGACGATAGCACTAATAGGGTGTTCCCTAAATACCAACAAGTTGCCTTAAGGAGGAGGGCTTGAAGCTGAGAAGGCTCACGAAAGGAGAACAAATAAAACCCTTTGGTGAGGTTATAGATACCTAAAACTAGGATACCGTTGGACTCCCAATGGTTTTTTATCTAGTTTTGAAGGTAGGCTTATGAGGGAATGCGAACCACAAAAATAAGCAATAAGGCAATTATTACTATACCACTTAACCACATGATCTAAGCATTCTCAGTAGAAATAACAACATCCAGGGAGGATTCAGAATCCATACCTCGTCATAGACTTTTAGAACAAACTTCCGCGCGCGCTTGGGAGCCATGTTCACCACTAGTTGCAACAATCGTTACAATGGAAGGAGAGTTGATCATTTATAAGCAACTCACCGCATTAGCGACATGAAAATAGTCGGGTTTTACTATAATGGGACCAACATGATAACCCTAAAAAAACTTAAAGAGGCAAAGTTCTTGTAGCGGTGTATGGCAAGTGAATGCATGAACAAACCCTTATAAAAGAAGAGCTTTAAAAAACTATTTTTAATTAAAATCTGTATAGTAGAAAATCAAAAATTTAAAAGTAGGTTGATATCACGAGTATAATTCAAGCGTGGGGTTGTGCAAGAACAACTTCATTACTATCTTTATAATAAAGTTTTATCGGTTTTAAGAAATAAAATTGTTATTTTCTCCTTTCTATCCAAAAACAATGGAAAGGGCTTTAATGGCGCAGCAGTCTGCATTATCACAAGGCCTAAAATTCATCAAAGCCGAGTTATCAAGCAGATGTTCAATAATATCTGTTCCTGAAGCGGCGTGGAAGCCAAAACCCACCACGTTCAAAACGCCAACATTATCATTAACTTCTCCTGCTCTGTCACCGTCTCCTTCAAAAAATTCACGTGTCCGCTGTTCTGCATCATCACGCTTTCGCACCAGGGCCGGAAATCATCAGTACGCAACTTTACCGTTCTTTCTCTTTCGATTTTTAATTTCTTTCTGTTTATATTTTTCTGATGTTATCACACTGCCATTTTAATGTATTAAGAAATCCTATTTAATATGTATACCAGGGCATTGTAATTTAGAATGTGTTAACCTGGGCAATGCAATTTAGTATGTAAACATGGGCAATGCAATAAAATTGTAAACCCTATTGAAGGCCTCTTTTTTTTAAGGGTGCACTACATCTTCTAGGTTGAGTTATAACCATTGATTATATCCAATTTCTAGTGTTCAGAGCACCCGCTTGCTAGCCAGCAGTGTTTATTAATTTCTGCATCACCAGCACTTCTCAAGTTCTTAACCCTTTTCACCCTGACACAAGATTCTGCCCCAGAAATCATCCAGGAATCCTCATTCCTCTTTCCACAATCTACCATTCCACTAAGCTTCCCCTGCCGGGAGTACCACTCAATCAGAGTCAGTCGAGGCTTGCACCTACAGAAGAGGTGTCTCTGGAGAGAAACCTTGGGCTGTTTATGAGCCAAACGTGTCTCCCCAATAGTACTTCTTTCCTTTTTTAAATGTTTCAAGTTCAAACTACTTCTACTTCTAATCTATTAGGGGAAGTGGGGCTTCTATTTGCTTCATTGGAGATGGGCCATCACAATGCTTGCGTGGATACAGTGGAGTGTGAACCTTGGTGGGAAACATTTGAATGCTCTGCATACTAGCAATCACACCCGAGTGGTGCAATGGGGATGCTGAAAGGTAGGCGTAAAAGAAGTTAAAGTTGAACCAGTGAACAAGAAACATTATAGGGAGATGAGGGGAGATGAAGAAGGGGATAGAGGGATGAGAGATATAGTCACAGGCATTTTGCCTACGACATTTGTCATTCTAGGACAGAACTCAGATGCCACAAGGAGGCTTGATTGATGAAAGGTATACCTGACCTTGAGTTCAGCACGTCCCTTGTACAAAATCTGGCAATACTTTGGTTACTGGATTGTTGCTTCAATTTATGAAATGCTGCTTAAAATAGAGAAAATACAGACAAATTAAGGTTGCTAAGTACCCAGCTAATTGATTATATTCCATTAAACAGTGTTTGGTAAGGATACTTTCAAAAAGAAAATACAAGCCTCACCAACAATACAAAAATGACTTTCAATTATTTATTTTATTGATTTCCATATTCTATCTCATGGGTTAAATTTGATGTTCGTTTAGACATTCTTCATGATTGTATCAGTAAAATACTTGTAAATATTTGAAATATCTTTCACATATTACTTGCATATTTAAAATGTGACCATCATTTTATATAAATGTAATTCATAATTGTGAATTATATATATATATATATAAATTAGTAATGGTTTTTTTAATAGAATCCAAAGTTGTTGGGATTAGCAGTACAAAATTCTTAGGATTAGGACTGAGGGGTTTCCATTTTACCAAATTCATCTCGGGCACAATTCTGACCTCATCGTTTATTTTATTGATATCTCGTGGGATTGGCATTTTGGTGGATGTCTAGACAACACCTTTTACACCATCATACAGAATGTTGGACAACAACCCATTCAATAAATTAGTAATGTTTGAATAACACTATTTTATATTTTTGAAGATTAATTGAAAAATTGTTGTCACCTAAAAAAATTGTTTGACAGGCAAAGGTAGCTGTTAAATTTCAACCCGTACCGTGTCCTAATGCTTTCAATTCGGCACAAGCCTAAAAAAATATGGGAAAAAGTGCAGTGATTGGATTTCTGCTAGTTGCTTCTGGTAATGCAGTGTCAAACAATGGGAAAAGTGTTAATGGCCCAGAAAATATATAATTAAAAAACAGGGCAGACAGTTTTTGACAGGGAGAACGTCACTGATGTAAATTTTGGCAAAAGCTACTTTTCCTCTGCTCTACAGCAAAACAACAGTTATCTAATAAAAGCCGATAATTAAAGACATGGATGGCCTCCATCTGTTGCTCTTGTAACCTGCATATCCCACACCTGCTCCACACGTATTCAATTGCTCGGATTGTTCCTAACCTACACCTGCCCCCTCTATATATATGTAATAAACCTCAGAACATATATGATAAAGCTGATAAACTGTTTTGACTCTTAAGCCAGGCGATTGGGGAGGTCCAGTTGATTTCAAAGGTATTTTAGTTTCATGAGCCTCCTGATAAAGACGATCTCATAATCTCCCACAAAATCGGTTAAATATTTGGATTTCAATTATTGAAAGTCGCCAATGTCATCGATCCTATTCGCTTTTACAGGGGATTTCTGTTGCATGTGGTCATTGATTGCAAGGTGAGTGCCAAGAAGGAAAGATAATGAGGTAAATAAACTACTAGAATACCCATTTGAGCAAGAAGTTACCTAATGAATCCTTTGCACAGATTGTTAAGGGCCAACCTCTAAGTTGTGTTGATAATCAGATAAAAGCATTTACTTGTTCTGGATCCTCTCTCCTTTCTAATTTAAATATCTAAAAAAATATCCTTAATATTCCCTTTCTTCTCCTATGGTTTAAAAATCCTTTAAATATAGATTTTTAAAAAGCATACACTTGATCCAGAGAGCAAGGAGTCTGATCTGCATTTTCTTGATTAATATTTTCTATGCCAGTGATTGATTTATTGATGCCATGTTTTTAGCAGGTTGGTTAGGATTCAAGGTGTTTAGCATCCTCTGCATGCTTCCACCTGATGGAGCACTGACTCTGTTTCACCAAATGCAACCAACAAGGGTCCAATCTGATCAGTGGACTTTTGTTAGCATAATCGCAGCCTCTGCCAAAACAGGAGCTTTGAAAACAGGGTGCAGACATCTGGCAAACGTTTATTAAGGTTGGAAAACATGTTAGCGAAGAAGACATGGTGGAGAAGGTGATTGGGCCAAAAACTTTACAAAAATCGGTGGTATCTGGAGTAGGTTTGGGCAATATGAACTTGAGGGATGTACGCGGTCCAATGTAAATTACAGTGAATGTGCAGCCGTTGGATGGTCGACTATAAGCTACAGTATCAGCTTGCCTCCATCCACTATAAGGAACACCTCTTGGCGTAATTAGTTGGACTACCGACTCACTAGAGGCCCCTTCCACCTACTTTACTTCCTTTGACTTTTGCCTCCCTTTTCTTTTCTTTTTTTGCTTTATCGGAAATAATATCCTTGTTTCAAATATCTAATGTTTTCAGAGTCCATAATATACTAATCAAGGAAGCTTCTATAAAAAAAAATGTGTAAAGCTTTTTTGATCAACGTTTTGGATCACACTCTGCGATACATCATAAGAATGCGAAGATGGATCACCGAGTGAGATCCAAAATGTTGATTATTCCAGAATTATTATTCTCCACGTGCTCGAAACTTTCAAAATGGAAAACCGCAAGTCTCTGCAATTCTATAAAAGGCCATCTTATAGGTCACAGCCTAGTTAGCACAACTTATTAGCTATGTTGCCAGGACATGGGTACGGATACGGGTCCGAAACGCAGAAACACAAGTTTTCAAAAAAGCCTTGGGTATGAAATGTTACAGAAACATCCGTACAATATATATATATATATATGGTACTCATTTTCGAGATTCATCATTAAACATGGTTACAATTTCAATGTTTCATATATACATGATTATAATCTAGATTCTAGAATATATCATCTAGATTTTCCTTTAGTTTGTTTGATCATCATCCGAGAACAGATTATTGGTTGGCAACCATTTTATCAAGCAACGGTTTTACTATCCATATACATTTCCACAGAGATCCTACTGGTCACTAATCTAAACGTAACAAAGAGGTTAACAATGAGAATTTGTCCCAGATGCTGACACAGTAAGCATCACAACTCACTTGGCACTTAACACACTAAAAAAGCCACACTTGGCACTTAACAGTAAGAATAGCTATTTATAATAATATTTTCAGCTCTATGAGGAAATTGAAAAATATACAAGTGTTAATATCTCATCTATTCTTCTTTTACTTGCTCCATAACATTCTGTAAATCCCTCTGGTAGTTTTGGGAGATTTTGTTCTCCATCGGTGCAAGTAATCTGGACATTTTGGAAAAGACAGGTAGACTAGCTTACAGCCCTCGGCAATATTTTGCCATTTAAACAAGAAACTGTTTCAGAAAATCCAGATAGACTGCCTTCAATCCATTACAATATTTTGTCGTGAGAATAAAAATAAATTGTTTCTTAAAATAAGACTATTAATATAACAAGAATAACTGAAGGAAATCCATGCATTGAATTTTGCTTTGAGTGGTCGCTGTCTCTGCTTAAAGAATCTATAAAATAATGCACATTTAAGATCAGTAACCTAGGAAGCATGGATACGCCCAAGACCCCCTCGAATCCCCTTTGATACGTATCGGATACAGATACGTGCTTGATACGTACCGGATACATCAGGATATGTCACGGATATGTACAGACGTATCCGTGACGTATCCTGACGTATCCCGTACGTATCAGGCACGTATCCTGCAGTAAATATGTCTTTTTTAAGTTTTATTTCATTTTTTAAAGTTTTATTTCATTTTTAAGTAAATACGTATCCTGCAGTAAATATGAAATGTAAAATCTTAAGTATATTGTATGTTTTGAAAATTTGAACATGGATCCTAGTATATTTTTCAAATTTCAAGTTTTGTTCGTATTCATGTTGACATGATATTCGTATATCATATGTATGGCAGCCACATGATCAATAAAAATGCAAAGTCTTAAGTAACTGTATATTGAATGTTTTGAACATTGATTCAAGTTTTGTATTACTATTTCAGTTTTTATGGACTAAAAATGAGTAAAATGAGTAGATGTACATAAAATTTTATATATATATATATATATTTTAATTTTTTAATATATACGTACGGACGTATCCAGGGACGTATCCAAGACGTATCGTATCCAAGGTTTTTTCCAAATTGACGTATCCGCATATCGTATTTGTATCCAAACCGATACTCGTATCCATATCCTCGACAACGTAGTCGATAACATACCGAGGAAAACTAGTAGTAGCCTTCAATAGCAGTGCAATAAAGAAGAAAATGACCAGAGCAAAATCCAATGTTTTTGGCTTTTAAAAATGCCAAAGCAACGGAAATGTGCCAGAAATGTGCCGGAAATGCCGGGACGTTTCCTGCATTTTTGTACATGTTTCCGTATCGGAAATGTTTCAGACAGGGACTGGGGGATGTTTCTTGGCAACATAGCTTATTAGACATAAGAGACTCATTATGGGAGCAAGGGGCGGGAGGCTGGACGAGGATCTATTACGTGGAATAGATCCTCGCCCGGGTTCCTCTCTCTTTAAGCTATATAGAGCAGGCCTCCCCAATCTATGTATGGGTAGACAATCAGTCTCATGATCAGATCAACAAATTGATATACAGATAGTGGATTCCCTCGCTGCTGCCCCTAGCGTCAATGTAGAGAGCTTCCTGAGAAAGAATACCACTTCGATTTGGACGAAACATTATGTTTACTATAAAAATTTAGTCTCAACCTAGCTAACACTCCTCGGCATTTGAGACCACCCACCTTACCTTTGTAGGAACAAACGAAAATTTTCAATTTACTATAAAATGTCATTTTTAGGTAACAGATGAGCCAACACACCATTGGAATTTCTCAGTTTACCATACGATTTCAATTTATAGGTAACAAATTTGCTAGCACAACATTGGCCGTATGATGCTCTTGTTGTGGGAATCAGGCAGTTTATGCCATAGATATTATTCAAATTCTGCCCCCTTAAGTTTTGATCTTATTACCAAGCTTGGGAATAAATTTGGCTTTGTCAACCTATCTACAAAATGGGATAATGTCAAAATGAATGTTTTGTGATGATGGATTACTCTCTCTATGAAGTTGGAGAAATATCTAGTCAATGCCCCTCATTTCTTCAAGAATCAAGATTTAGTAATTAAGAAAAGGAGCTTATGTCATCATGAAGAGGAATTAGCTGTTTTCTGGAGAATTTGTTACTCATTAGTTGTGATAGGTGACTTACAACTTATAGGGAAAACTTTTTTGATGGGCACAAAGTGGTGAGACTATGGAGCTTTTACTGTTTGTAACTTTGTGTGGATGCAATTATTCCTTTTGTGATTAGATGTAAATCCTAAGGTCCTTGATTCCCCGCCGAGATAATTTCTTTGCATCCGGACTCTAGACTACTCGGAAGCCCCCGCTACCCTCCTGTGCCGGCTTGATACGTACAGGTATGGATACGGGTATGGGTACATACTCGCAGCCCTAGGTATGGATTTTTCGTACTGGGATTTACTCGGGGGCTTGCGGGTATGTACCCGCAACGTAACCGAGCAAAGTTCCACCATTTTCAACTTAAAAGTTAAAATCATTAAAAAATAAATAAAAATAAAATAAAAGCCCCTAACTTAAAAAAACATAACCTAACCCTAATTTCACCCTAAAAGACACCCCAAAAACCTATTTATACACCCAGCCCCTCTTGTTAATTCACACACTCATATTTTGACATTTTGCTAATTTTGAGCTTGAAGGAGAGAAAAAGAGCTTGAAGGAGAGAGAGAGAAGGAGAAGGATCAACTACAAGCCAACAAACAACAAGGAGGATCAGTTTCAGGAAACTGAAAGTGAAGCAAGTTGAGAACTTGAATGTATTAAGTTATTAACTATTATGTTTTGAACTTTATGAATCAATACAAACTCAAGTCTCAATTCTCAAAGTATTTGAAATCTGTTTTCATGTTCCATGAATGATTGTATGAGTATTAAATTTCAATAAGTATGCAAATGCTTCTTTATATATATATATATATAAATGTACCCATAGTATACCATACCCGAAGTTTTTAAAATTTTCCGTTTGAAGTGTATCCTACCCGCACCCGCATCCGAAATAGTCTAGGGCCTCGGACTTTAAACGCTGGGTGTCCTAATCGGTGTAGGTTTGTCAAAATTAAAAATCAACATAAGTTATGATGGGTGGCTCACAAATCCTTTTTATGGTGTGTTTCCTTCACTTCACGCTTGACTTCTCAGTAAAGTTGGAAACTTTTAGAAAATTGCAGGATCATTTGTTTTAGGCTTTAAAGAATATGCACCATCAAATAGAATTGGGAAAAATATGTGGGTATCATATACAATTGCGGGGCCCAAAAATATTGGGACAAGCCCTCGGCTTCTTCATGGTGAAATGTTGAAATTCCAAACAATTTTGTTATTGAGGTCAGCCTTCAAAGCATTTAATAGTGAGAAAAGGGGTGAGAGTCCGAGACAGAGTCATTGCGAATGGAGGGATACTCAAAGGTATAATTGAGTTGCCATTGTAGGGATAATTAAATAAAGTTGTTTCGAGAGCCAATATTTTTGCAAGAAGCTCTTTGGGACAAGATTGAAGGGGCACAAACTCATCTCGTAAAATTTGTGTCGCCATCGGAATCGCCTCACTAAAACTTGTTCTATTTTAACTTTATGTGCTTGTCTAATGGAGTAGCACTTACTTTGCGTGGCTTTAAGTTGAATGTTCAAGTATATTGTCATCAAAATGGAGTGAGACTTATTCTTTGTGAGACAGGTCATTGCAGAGATAATCGAAAAAAGTCGTTTCCGATAACCAATATCTCGTGCATGAAGCTCTTTGGGATGAGATCAAGGGGACATCAGAATTAGTTAGAAAACTTTGTTGCCATGGGAATTGCCTCAGTAAAACCTTTTCTAATTTATCCCGACATGCCCGTCTAATGGATTGGCTCTTGCTTTGAGTGGCCTTGATTTGAATGTCCAAGTGTTTTGCTCGTTTTTTTTTGAGTTTGACTCCTTGGTCTCTTTCCTAAAGCACACACATATTTCAAGAGGATACAACTCTATGCCTCTTGTTTCATGTTCATTCGGCCTTGTGCATGTCAATTTTTTTCAATTTTCTGCCTTTTGCCATTTCCTGTCTATAGTGATTTCAAAGTTAATCTTATGCTTTGTACATCTCAAAACACTCGTGCATCTCAAGCCCCTACCAAGTTTAGAAATGGATAAGATATTCACTTTGGAAATAGTTAGGTTTGCATAATGGCTCGTCCTTGGAGTTTTGGGTGTGCACCCCACTCCCTTAGAAACTAGGGCTTGAGGACGTGCCTCGTGAGTCGCCTTGGATGCGAGGAGACATGAAGGACATGATACCTATCTCCGGGCCAAAGGGAATTTGACAAGGAAGACCAGTTTATTCCCTATGAAAGCCTCGGACAAAATTAAAACTAAGTTACCCCGCTTGTTGCTCTAATCCTTGAAGCAATTTCAACATATAAAAACAAAAATACATAGTTACGCGGGGACGCGTCCCCCAAAAAAGACAAGTCCGGGACGTCCCGGACGTTTTGGGGATGCCGGGACGTGGGGGAAACGTTTCCCCCACGTTTCCAAAGTGGCAGGGGAGGGGAAACGTCCCCGGGACATTTAGAAATAACAGAGGACGTTTGAGGGGCGTTTCGGGACGCGTAGGGACGACTCGGGGATGTTGGGGACGGCTCGGGGATGACTGGAAGTCCCCGAAACGTTTCGGGACTTCTGGTTTGGTTTGGTTTTTTTTTAATAATTTTTTTAAAAAACTTATTTTTCTTTTTTTAAATTAATTTGTTTATTGTTTTTTCCCTTTATAAATGTTTACCCATTAAGCATAACCCGACTGTATTGTATTACAAAGACATATACAAAAATTTTCGAGCACAAATGCACATGGACTGTAACAACATGCTATGAAAACTAGTAGCATACATATAAATATTAAAAGCTATATGAACATATAACATTAGTATAGCTATATGTATGTCGATGAGTTTTCAATATGGATGTCCGAATGTGGGCTATATGCACATGGTGGACTGATATATAAATATGAATTGTTATTCATAACTTTTTAAAAATTTATCTATATATTTTTAATATTTATAATTTAATATATTATTTTAATAGCTGTCCCCTTGCCCTCCCCCACTGTCTCGGAATTTTGGAAATTTTTGCCGTCCCGAAACTCCGTACCCCTTCCCGCCGTCCCCGAGTCTTAGGTAACTATGAAAAAATATGCTATGAATTTTGATTTGAATAAAATGAGGAGAAATTTAGGGAGGCAAGAAACAACAAGGAGACAAAATGAATGGTAGAGAAAAGTTTTTGACAACAAGGAGGCTGATTTCAACATGTTAAAGAATCAAGTGTTCAATTTTTTTGCTTTTGATCCTCTTTTTAAAGATTTTCTTGGATAATTTGCTCCTTCGGCTTTCTTATTTTTATTTGGATTTTGGAAGTTGGTATCGATGTCCATGGTAAAGGATATTTTTAAGGAAGAATTTGGGACCTTTCGTTTTATGTTTCATTTGGCCTTGTGCTCGCCAATGTTTTTCGATTTTCTCGCCTATATTGATTTCAGTAATCTTTTGCTTTGAACATTTGTAAACAATCCCGCATATCAACCCCTTGCCAAGTTATAACCATATAAATAGATCAAATATTTAATGGAAACTCGCTAGGTTTACGTAATGGCATGTCTTGGAGGTGGGAGTGTGTTCCCCACTCTCTTAAGAAACTAGGGTTTGAGGATGTGCCTTAGTGTCATCCTTCGATGTAGGGAGACATGAAGGATGTGTTACCCGTCTCTGGCCAATAGGCAATCGATGTGGGAAGACCAGCCGCTCCTATTAAAAGCCGCGAAAAAAGTAAAACCAAGTTACCCCGCATTGTTACTCTAATCCTTGAAGCAATTTCAACATATGCAGCATGGAAACACCAACCCCCACCTCGTGCCCCCTGAAACATTTTCGATGCAGTATAGAAATGGGGGAAACATCCCTGAAGCGCCATGGATACGACTTTGCCGCACTCGAGATGTTTCCGTGCCGTACTATGGCATAGGCTGATTATAAAAGCCAAAAAAACTATTTTCAACATTTATTGTTTCTAACCCTAATCTACCCACCCAACCTTCCTAAAGACACTTCCTAAAAGCTATATAATGACATCTTTGGTCCATTCTAAATCACACTCATTTCTTTCTCTTGTTGAATTTAGTTTTCATTAAATTAACATTCAACATTGTGAAGAGCAAAGAGACATCTAGATGTTATATTCTAGAATCTAGATTATAATCATGTATATATGAAATTGTAACCATGTTGAATCTTTTGAACTTCAATGAATACAAAATATTTTTGAGTGCTTTATCTTTTATGGACTAAAATTTTGAAAATGAGTACTATGCACACATGCACGCACGCGTGCGCACGCACACACACATATATATTCAACTTCAATGAATACAAAATATTTTGAGTGCTTTATCTTTTATGGACTAAAATTTTGAAAATGAGTACTATGCGCATATATATATTTATATATTTTTATAATATATTGTATGGATGTTTCCGTAACGTTTCGTACCCAAAGTTTTTTTGAAAATCAGCATTTCCGCATTTTGGACCCATACCCGTTTCTTTTTTTTTTTGATAGTTTAACGCTTTTGACGAGCTTAGAACCGGAGGGTTCTTGGGTCCCCTCCCTTAACAATGTCCACAACCGGATATTACAATTTCAACACACAAATCCGACGATGCAAGCCAAACCAAGACCAGCCGCCATCCTAGCCACCAGCCGAGCCAAGCCAAGACTACCACCGCCAGAGGAGAGAAACTAGTCTCCACCGCTAACTATGCGAAATCCACCACTGCTGTGGAGAGCTGCCGCCAAGCCAAGTCCAATGAAGCACACAAATCCAAGACCAACCGCCGAGCCACCAAATTGCCACTAGTCGAGTCCGCTGCCGCCAGAGAAGAATAACCAATCGCAACCACGGGTGATGCAACAACCCGCCACCACCGAGAACGACTCCGAAGGGGATCGTGCCTAGCGGGGTTTGAACTTGGGTGGATCCGGACCCAAACCGTCCGTCATAACCGATCCACCCAAACCCCATTGGCCCCCATACCCGTCTCTTGGCAACATAGGTTTCAACATATGAAAACAAAAACATGCTATCAATTTCAATTTGAATAAAACAAGGAGAAATGTAGGGAGGCAAGAAAATAATAAGGAGACAGAGAGGAAAAGTTTTTGGACAAGGAGGCCAATTTCAATAAAAGAATCACAAAGTGTTTACTTATTTTATCCTCTTTTAAAGATTTTCTTGGACAATTTGCTCCTTCCTCTTTCTTAGTTTTATTTGGATTTTGGATTTTGGTATTCGATGTTCATGGGAAAGGATGCTTTCAAAGAAACATTTGGGAGTGACTTGTAAAATGTGCACCACACAACTTTATGAATCTAATTGGTGAAATGTTTGTAGATATTTCACCGCATTGGCCGCCCTTCCCATATTGTCGAGGAATCTCTTAAAATATTGCTTGTGGGGTCTTTAGCTATATGATACGAGCGCAGACGGAATTGTCTCGCACTTTTCTTCTAAGTTCCTTGTGCACTTCCCGCATGCTTGTGCACTCTCCGCTAACTCTCGTTATTTGTGCGAACCTTTGTGCACCCTTGTGTGCTTGCAACACCAAAGGTACACACCACACAACACTCAAATTCGTCGTAGAACCCATCAACCACATGGAGAATTTGCGCCACACTATGTCATGTTAGATGGCATTCTTAAAGCTCGTGACATGCTAGTGCACATGTCAACATACCATGCGTCTGGGAGTTGAACTCACACTTGCAAGGAAGGCGAAACGTCATCTGTTGCAAAAGTTGAACCATTTTGTAACCGTCCCCTTTGTAAAAGCTCGTGACATGCTAGTGCACATGTCAACATACCACATGTCCTGGGAGTTGAACCGTTACACTTGCAAGGAAGGCTAAACGTCATCTGTTGTAGAAGTTGAACCATTTTGTAGCCGCCCCGCTTTGTAACCGCTTTCTTGTAATGATATATTCTAAACCATTCGATCCCAAGGAGTGAGCATTGAATGGTCATTTGTTCACAACCCAACTTGGGAAGATTAGTTAGGAAGAGTTCCTCCCTTTTTGATAACCAAAATCCTTATTCTCAGCCTTGTCGCACATTGTACACATATTTACCATATCCTATTATGTTCCATTGAATAGATGTAGCAATTTTCTACTAATTACATGCATTAAACCGTGTAATGGTTTGCTATTATCTCTATCTACTATCACATACTCTATAACTTATTGATTTACTAGCTAAGTCACTTGGTTGTCCTCCACACCACCATCCCAGGCCACGTGGTACAGATCATTGGCACCAAAGCAAGAGATTTCACATGCTTGTAAACACGCGGCACAACAACAAAAAAGACATCACTTGCTTTTTTATTAGAGTTCTTGAAAAAATGCCGATACAAGAGTAAGATGGCTGATCCCTAGAAGTAACCTTCTAATGCATCCGTAGATGTGCAACAACACATCCATTATGCTCTCGAGGAGCAATGTACTCAACTCTTTGTCCAATTCCACAAACTCATGGTGCAACCGGTTGAACAACGTCTCATTCTGTTGCACAATCTATCAATTTGCTATTTCATAATCAAAGCTCTTTCAAAGTCCAAGTCAATCTAATCATTCTTGTATTCAAAGGTAAAATTGATGCCACAACATTGGATAGCTGAATTCAACAATTGGAGGCCTATTTCTCGGTCAATCGCTTCAATGATGTAGAGAAGATCACCTTTCCAGCATTGAAGATGTTCATTTTAATCTTTCATTGATGGGAAACCTATATTGTGCAGCGTGAGCAAGATGTCAAGCCTATCAACACGTGGAGCTCGATTGTCAGCGCTATGCAAAAGGAATAATACCCCCTCTAACACCATGAGGATTAGTACATGAAGTTTCAGAAATTGTTCTAGTGCCAAGAGCAATAGTTTCAAGATTACATTGATGAGTTCCATGACTTGTTGCATGCTGTGTGAAAACACAACTGAGCAACATAAGTTGCTGAAGTACATCAACAAATTCTCACCTTCTATATGTACCAATGCGGAATTCTCGACCTTCGACAAATTGGGGCAAACATATTGCTATGCTGCCAAGATTGAGGACAAAGCCAATATGAAGCAAAAGTTTTCCTCTTCATATAGTGCTATGTGCAAGAGCAAGTCCGCACCCAATGTGACACTAGATCCTTTTGCACAAAAGTAAAATATGTCGTCTGAAAGGAGAACATCAAAAGTTATCCGTGTAGCCTTAGAAGGCTCCAACACCTTTGACATTAGGAAAAGGCACAAAGAAGAAAGGTGATAGATGGATCCACCAACACCGCACAAGTGCACATAATGATTCTAAATGTTGCACACAACAATATGTGATTGTGCAATCTACATCGATTCTTATGCAAGTAGAAGACATTGATCTAAATGTTACTTCCAGTGTTAACACATCCTCCATCGACTCTTCAAAGGAATAAGAATGCCTCTTCCACACCAAGTATTTGATTAATAGTCAAAAATTACTAGTCATCATTGATTGCGGGAGCCAAAAGATATCATTGCACAAGATGCAATCCAACTCCTAGGTCTTATCATTGAAGCACATCCTTGAGCATACACTTTGGGATGGCTACAAAAAGGGAAATATATTCAAGTTCTCTGCTATTGCGCTTTTGAGTATAGAGTCAAGCTTGTGCATGATTCAATTACTTATAATGTCGCACTAGTGGAAGTATGCGGCATCCTTCTCGGCAAGTTGTATGTGTATGAATGCAATGTTACCTATCAAGCTAAGCCACAACCCCGACCATTCGAGTCAACAATTGCGTCTTCAACATCCGAGAGTCCTTCGAAAGACCAAAGTAACTTTGGTAACTTACCAAACAATGTTACAAGCTTGTCTCTCACCCACATAAGTTCGTGCTTCTCATGGTCCAACTAAAGACATGTGCACAACCCAATAAGTGTACATTGACAATGTTGTCAACAACTTTCAGCAACAATAGTGATACATTTTTGAAGAACATGAAGGCCCTCCCTTCATTTTCGGTAAAGCATCAAATTGATTTGATTTCTAGACCCGCTCTTCCAAATTATCTATTGTACCATAAGTCCATTTGGGTGTTTAATCATATCGACACCAAACCCAAGAGCTTTTTGATCAAGGCAAGAACAAACCAAGCTCTTCATCTTGTGGCAGCCCAATAGTCCTTGCACCAAGGAAAGTTGGTTCATGGTGCTTGTGCATTAACTATTGCATGCTCAACAAAATAATGGTGAAGAATCAATATCCACTACTGCATTCGCTAGCCTCACGAACCAACTTCTAGGTGCGCATTACTTCACCAAGATTGATTTGAAGTCATGTTACTATCAAATATGAGTCTGTCTTGACGATATCTGGAAGATACCATTCAAAACAAAGGAAGGTTTGTACAAATGGTTGTTTATGCCCTTTGGCTTGACCAATTTGCCAACGAAATTCATGCCCCTAATGAATGACATATTCATGCCTTTCATCAACTCCTTTATCATTGTCTACTTGGATGACATTCTCATCTTCAACAAGTCTTGGGAGGAGCATGTGGAGCACATCTTGCACACCCTAGGCACATTGCGCAAACACAAGTCATGCAAGCTAACTTAAGCAAGTGTACATTCAATGGAATGCAAATTCAATATTTGGGCTACATCATTGACCGCACATGTATCCATGTAAATCTAGAAAAGATCAAAGTTATTCATGCCTTTCACCAACTCCTTTATCATTGTCTACTTGGATGACATTCTCATCTTCAACAAGTCTAGGGAGGAGCAAGTGGAGCACATTTTGCGCATCCTAGACACATTGTGCAAACACAAGTTGCAAGCTAACTTAAGCAAGTGTATGTTCAATGCAATGCAAATTCAGTATTTGGGGCTACATCATTGACCGCACATGTATCCATGTAGATCTAGAAAAGATCAAAGTTATCCAAGATTTGCCAGCTTTGCGCATTCTCATAGAGCTCGAGAGTTTTCTTGGAATTGCTAATTTCTATTGTAGGTTTGTCTTTGGAATTTTGCATATATCCTAGTCTCTCAGCTAGATCATGTAAGCAAAATTTGCATTCCATTAGACACCTGGAAACATTGTGTATTCGAGAAGCTCAGGCAGCGCCTATGTGTTGCACTTGTTTAGGTAATGCTTAACATTATCCATCCCTTTGAGATTAGAACCGATGCATTAGACTATACACTTAGCACTATATTCACTCAACATGGACATCGAAACTTATCACTCAGACATTCATCAACACAGTTCAATGCTACTACACCTATGAAAAAGAGTTGTATGCCATCATTCAAGCAGTCAAACAATGTCACTACTACATCTTGGGTAATGAGACAATCATTCACACAAATCACAAGCCGCTTCAATTTTTGCATACAAAGAGCAAGTTGGAGAACACATTCCACATGAAGCAGGTGACATATTTGCGGCAGTTCCATTTGGTGATCAAGCACAAGAAGGAAAAATACAAAAAGGCAATGTATTGGGCCCAAAATAGGTCTATAATATAAGGATCCTCTGAACAGGAAAATGGTAGAAGATCATTGTAGATCAAACACAAGCAAGATGCCAATGCACAAAGCGATCTAAGGCTATAAACAAGGTTTGTGAGAAAAATAAGCTGGAATGGATCTATAAGGGAACTTACACATACAATATCCAAAGGTGGAGGACCTTACTAGGTACAAGGTGTCATTAGATGTTGAAGCAAGAGCTATGTAAACTAAGGGTGCCACTAGGTGATAAAATAAGAGCTATAAGTATGAAGGTGCCACTAAGCGGTAAAGCAAGAGCTATAGGTGTGAAGGTACCACTAGGTGGCAAAGCAAGAGTTGTGAATACCAATAATGTAAGAGAGGGTAGTAAAGTAACAAGCATGTACTATAATATACTATCAAATACATGAAACATACAATATCCAAGATATCGACCAAAGTACAAAAGAAAGAGATTATGGTCAGGGATACTAAGGGTGCCATTAGGTGATAAAATAAGAGCTATAAGTATGAAGGTGCCACTAGGCGTAAAGCAAGAGCTATAAGTGTGAAGGTACCACTAGGTGGCAAAGCAAGAGTTGTGAATAACAATAATGTAAAAGATAGTAATAAAGTAACAAGCATGTACTGTAATATACTATCAAATACATGAAACATACAATATCCAAGATATCGACCAAAGTACAAATGAAGAGAGACTATGGTCAGGGATACTTACCTTTGTTTGATTTGTCTTCTCACCGGGTGTAGGTGAAGTCAAGATGTATAGGTAAACCCTAAGTAGACCAAAGTTGGGGACTCCAAAGAATTGGTGTACCTTGCTAGTGCAACTCATATTATTGAAATCTTCAAGGTCTTTTGTGCTAACTTGTCTCCCTTGGTGTAAGCTTCTCTTCACCATAAATCCTTGACTTCTTCCGAAGTTGGATTTTCCTGTGTGAGTAGAGTGAATGGAGCGTTTCTTATATTCAGAAATGAAGGGAAACACTATATTTGAATCAAATCGTTAAAAGTCAAAACTCAGATTTATCTGATGTTATCAGCCCGACCGAAGGCATGGAAATGAATCTGCAAAAATCAGAACATCAATGGCTTGGCCAATGGCATCCGCCATCACATGGGACACTAAGAAAGCCATTAGCCAAGCCAATGACATTGGCTATGTGTAAGAAATGGGGAAGAAGAGGTCAAAGGAAGATTATGGAGATTGTAGAGGAAGAACCTGCTGATGATGGTGATATGAAGGTGGTAATAATAATGGGAACTTGTGATACATCCTTCATGAAGTATTACAAGCTGGTCTACCCAGATCTTGGTGTGTGCGGAAACATACACTCAAGGAGATTAATATGCCAACAAGCCTTGGACAAGAAAAGTGTTAGTAAAGTGAAGATGATGTGTATAGATATGCCCTCGAAGAACATCACCCATCACAATAGTGTAATGAGTGATGACATTTCATGAATAACATAGTACCAAAGATAATAAATGACAAATAAAATAATTGAGATGCTGAAAATGAAATATACGTATCTTGAATTATCTTTTTGATGAATGGATGAATGCAAATGTCTCAATCTTAATCGTGGTTGATGCAACTTATGCTTAGTTTGTTATGAAACATTGCTTATGTTAATCCTAATGATGCATAGTAAAATTTTGGCTGGGTATTGGAGTAGGATTTGGTAGTTTTTATGATAGGATTAGGTTACTCCTTAGGTTGAGATTTTGTTGGTGGATTAAGTGGATTTGTAGATCTGCTTGTAGTGGTATTTGTTCGGGCTACACTTGTTGTGGTAGTTGTAGTATCTTTGATTGCCATTTCTTCTTAAGAGATTTTCTCAAGTATTTGGACAAGGTTCTTATAGGCAGGCTTGCGCCTACAGTTTACTTTCGTTGCATTAATGTATTGTGAGTTGATGAAGTTATGGTCAGAGCTTCCTTAAATCTCGGCAATTAATCCATTTATATGGGTTGTCTCGGGGTTGGTGATAGTTGGAAAGGGATATTTTTCTATGAATGCTATGTTAGTAGGGCTATTAGCTTGGTGATGTAGTTGTTTATTTTGCTGTCCTTGGGAAGATAAGAAATATTCATGGTATTGTTCTTGACTGGTGGAGTTATGGTCAAAGTTTGTGCCTAGCATGCCTCTAACAAAATTTGTTTGGGTGTACAATTGGGGCAAGCGTTTTGTAGGACATATGTTAGTATATCGATGATTGGCATCCTTTGCATGAGCTGTTGGAGCTCAAGTTTAGGTGTTTTGCATTGCTTGTACTTGGGGGAGATGGAGTCCCCAACATAGATGATGAGAGAGATTTATATTGGTATGCTTGGGTAGTAATAAAATCAGTTGTTTTTAGAGACTCTTTTCTAGAATTTTGAGGTTGGTCAAATTGTTTCATGAGGTAATCATGCTTTTTAGCTTACTCGAAGGCTTCTATTATGGTTTTAGGGAGAAAAATATCACTTTGTATTGTAATATTGGTACTAAGGCGGTGACAAAGAGTTTGAAGAAACGTTCCTCATTCATGTCATGATCGGCTTTGTGTGCTAAGGTTTTCCATTGTTTGATGAAATCAGGGGCAGCTTTGCGAGCTGGTAGTTTTGTATTGATGAAATTTTCTAAGCTATTTTCAAGTAGGTGATGTTATTGAAATTCATTGACTAAAGCATTGACTATATCTTCTAGTTTGGCAAAGGAGTAGGTTGGTTGATGTTTATACCATTCTCAAGCATCTGTGGTTAAGGTTTTTGCTAAGAGTTTGGTAGTTGCGTAGGTGTTTGTCTTGATTCACTCTTTGTAGAGATATTTAATAGCTTTTAGGTTTAGAGTGGGGTTAGTGGGCCCATCATAAGCAATAGCTGGAGAAATACTTTGAATGTCCATGAAGGCAATATAGATAGCTAGAGGCTCGTTTTTAAGTTTTGAAGGACTTTGTTGCGGATTGGAGGTTGTGAGATAGGATTCCCATTTACATCCATAGGAAGAGGAGGTGTAGTTGTTATATAGTCCTCAAATGTTTTGTTAGGGTCTATTGCTATATGCATAAGTTGAGTTTGCATTTGGGCTATTTGACCATCAGTTGTAGTTTGCATGCAGGCCTTTTGGTCCAACACTTTGAGGAGCACTTGAGTGCTATTTAATGAGGGATTTTGACTAGGAGTGTTATGAGGTGGCGCATTGCTTGATGCCCCCACTGTTGATGTGGAAGCTTGATGAGAAACTATAAACCAAAGGAGTTTTAGTGAGAGTTCCATCTTTGGAAGGGATATAACTAAGGCCACTGTATATATTTTTTATTTTATAGATTCTATTAGGATCTCATGTACATTTTGTTCAGTGATTTCAAAAATATTGTGTGGAATGGTTGGTCTAGGCTGAGAAAAGTTACACCTCGAGGTGTTACCCTTAGTGGTGTGCATGGAATGAATGAAGGGGCAAACACCATTAAGAATATAAAGTGGTTGAGAGTTGCGAGAAAAATCTTAGGAGTTGACATGTTTGAGAGAAGAAAAATGTGAAAAATGACACAATCAGGGGTAGGGTAAGGTTCATGTCGGGTTCACCAGATTGTTTTTGACCTAAATAGGTCTCTATAATATAAGGATCTTATAAATAGAAAAAAGGTAGAAGACCATTCTGGATCCAGCACAAGCAAGATGTCGGTATGCAATATAGGCAAGGGTTATAGGCAAGGGTCGTGTGCAAAAGTAGTTGAAGGGAACATGCACACACAATCTCTGAAGAGATAGAGGGTTGAAGAGGTTATTAGATCTAGGGTTGGAGTCTACCTTCATCCATTGTGTCTGGTTGTGACCCGAGTTTTGTCAACCATTTTTGCATGCCTTGTGGTAGATGTTGGATACAAAGCTCTACCGGTCTAAAACATTTCATCCTAAGACAGATAAGCAAACAAAAGTTGTCAGCCGCACACTTGGCAATTTGTTGCACATGTACAACAGCTCACATCCATGCACTTGGGATGATAATCCATCCTTCATTCAGCATGCCTAAAAATTACAATAGAGCTCTTCACAGTTCTACGGGCACGGTCTATTGCAAACATGTCATGGGTTCTAGTTTGCAACACTCTAGACATTTCCACCATGTGCCATCCGGCACCAAGTTGCATGCATAGAAAAGGAATTCTGCATGCTGTAGATGTTTTTACAGCAGATCCAACATGTTCCCAACAGGTCCAATACTCTCGTGCTAACAATAATAGTACAAAGAGTGCCATGATGCATCTCACACACCTTATGAGTTCAAGGTGTATGATAAGTTATGGCTGCATCTTCAGGAGCACTTCAAGGGTTCTCATAGGAAGATCAAGCATTTGTACTATGGTGCTTACACGATACTGCGTGCAGCTGGGGATAATGCATTTGTCAGTGATCTACCACACTACCTGGGTTTGCCTCCAATATTCGATGTAGAACTCCTAAGCCATATTTCCTGCCTTTGGTTGAGCTAGCAGCAACTCAACATCCTTAGACTTGGATCCTAAGCACATGCTGTCATGCAGACAATGCCAAAAGATTAGATTGTTGAAGTCACAACTATGAGCACCCACCAAGGAACTCAACAACTGTTTAGAGTGGTCAAAGAAAGACAACCAGCTGATCAGGCTAAGTAGGATAACCCTCAGCAGCTTTAGGTTCAGTTTCCAAAGCTGTCTGAAGAGGTGATGGGGACCTTTACTCCTCAAGGAAGGGCGAATGATCCGAGCTCAGCCCATCAGGTTCACACTCTTATCTTAAGGGCCTTGCGCAGCCTGCACACTCTACACAGCTTGCAGAACACTGCACTGAATCTCGCCATGTGCGCAACCTTCACACACCCTTGCATGCTTATGTAGTGGCAAGATACACATTGCATAACACTCAGAATCTGCACAAAACCCAACGGCCACGTGGAAGCTTTGTGTCATGTTGTGCCATGTGGAAGCTTTGCATCATGTTGTGCTGTGTCAGATGATCTCTCAGAGCTCACACCATGCCAGTGCTCCTTTCAGCAGGTCACACATCTGGGAGTTGAATCATCACACCTACAGGAAGATGAACAATCATCTATTACAAAAGCTGAACTGTTTTGTAACCACCCTCTTTTGTAACTGTCTTCTTGTAATTATACATTGTAAACCATTCGACCAAGGATGGTAATTTGTTCACATTCCAGTCTTGGCAAATCAATTAGAAAGTGTTTCCTCCTTTCTGATTGTGGGACTCCTCATTCTCAACCATGCTGCACATTGTGCACATGTACCGTATCCTATTGGTTTCCAATGAATTGAGGTAGCAATATTGTGCTGATCACATCTATTCAAATGTGCAATGGATTACTGCTGTCTTTATTTACTATTGCATATTCTATTACTCAGTGATTTGCTAGCTAAGTCACTAGGTTGCCCTCCACGCCATCATCTTTGGCCCCATGGAGAGCATCACTATAGGTCCTTCCTTTTGCCACAACACGAGCACATACATAGGACGTCGCTGCTAGATGAAACGGTACCTAAAATTGAGTTGTGAATGAAAGAGAACAAACATACATGGGTAATGTTAGGATGCAATATTATTATTTATGGGTGAAGAATTATTACTGTTAGCTGTTGTCAACTAATAAACACCATTACTATGTCATCAGCAAGTATTCTTCTAAGCAGTTGAATGCAGAAGAACGTGTAAGAATGCAACTTTCCAATTTGAGATTCTTTTAGATGCCATTAAGGAGGCTAGGCCCCCTAATGTAGTCTAGATGGTCATATATGCAGTAACTGTATCTACAAACACATTTATTGGACCCCGTCTTCTATGCATGCACTCAACAATGCATTGAAAGTAATTTGAAATACTCATGAATCCTAGAGCTGACCAACTGCCAGGGATGTGCGGATGTTTATGTACACTAACTATAGATCTCTAGCCATGTATAGGACAATTTATGCTAGTTGCTTTTTATATTTTGTGAGGAAGATGGAGGTGTGGAGAATTTGTAGAGGACAATGGCATCTAGTATATTGTCTAGAATCTAGATACCGGTGTGTCCAGCCCAGATGCTGCAAAGAAGGTGAAATTGAAGTATCAAGTGGTTATTGTCAGGCAATTTCTAGATTCTAAGTATTCGGTTGCAGTCATTGTCCCTATTCCGGAGGTTACATGCTATGCAAGCTCTGCCTGTCTTAGGGAGGTCCTTGTGACACTTAATGGCATGTTGGAGCATGTTCTCTATCTATCGTCCATGAGATGGATCACACTTTGGAGCCGTATGTCAAACTCTAATGCTATATAAAAATCCTAAAGGTGGTGGGATAGGATGAACAGTCCGCTTCATATGGCAGGCATTTATAGTTAATCCAAAATGCTATGTGGAGAGGCCTGGGAGAAAGTTTCTCCAACTGGTAAAACATAAAGGAGGTGTTCTTGATTGGTATTTCAAATTTGTTTTTTATTGACAAGGACAGGAAGCTTTACAGCAATTCTTAGATATTTTAGAATTGAGTAATTCTCTCAACACATTAGAGGAGAGGGAAGAAAGACTGGCCTTTTCCCAGAATAATCCCATTGACGGTTAAGGACATGCATGGACATGGATTTGCAGAGCTCAGACAACTAGTGTTTACTCCTTTTGGTGGATTACTAGTTCCTCTATTGCATGAAAGTCTATCGATAGCACTGTCATCACTGTCATGGCTAGCATGAAGAGATGTGTATTCGAACAATGCCATGAGTTTATGAGGATGAGGGTGAAGAGATGCAGAGGTTTGGTTTCTTTGCCATTGAATATATTCAACAAGCTTGAGCAGAGTGTTGATGATGCAAAACTTGTGATCAACTAAACTCCAATAAGTGATATTGTGGAAAATACCTTGTACAAATTACTTACATCCTTTGTTCATCGTGATCAGAATAACATAGTAACGCCTTCAAAATAATCCCTCCAAAACTAGGTTTACCTAAAACATGTTGGTAAACACAAATTATACACATGGCATTGACATTCAAATATTGCAATCATGCAAATGTTATGGCATCATGTCAGTTTTCAAAGATATGGAATTGTTCAAGGGCTATGGTTATTGTAATAATTTTTCAAACCTAGACAAATAATTAGATCATAGATGGCAATATTAAGTACTTAACGTTTTAGTATTTTACAGAATAGAAGAGGCATGCATATTCCTTTTAGGAAATGATTATTCTTTTATGAAGCTAAGGCTTAGATGTCTTTGCTGCACCCAGAGATTCCTTGTGATTTTATTGCTCTCCAAGATGTGGTATTTGTTGACTTCTTTACAGATTCATATATGCCCAGCTTGCTATATATGATCTTATCTGCAAGCTCTTTAAATAAGGGCAAATATTTATCAAGTATGGTGTTCCTTTTGTTCTGTATATTTTGCCACCTTTATTCATATACCACATTTTATGTTGAATTTGAGTGTTCTAAAGGCACGGTTCTTGATACAATTTAATGAAAATATTGTAGACGTGTCTCCTTTTGCTGTAGTCTTTTTCATCGTCTCTTATGTTTGATATTCAGAGCATCTCTGGACAATAAAGTTTTGAAATTGGTATCTGGATCATGCTACTTTCCGCATCCCGACAAAGAGGAAAGAGGTGGTGAGGATGCTCACTTTTTCCTTACAGAAGAACAAGCTATTGGGGTTGCTGATGGTGTTGGAGGATGGGCAGAAGTGGGCATTAATGCAGGCGATTATGCTAGAGAACTCATGGCAAACTCTGTTTCTGCCATTCAACAGGAACCTCAGAGTTCTATTGATCCTGTTAAGGTGTTAGAGAGAGCCTACTTGAGTACAAAGTCACAAGGATCCTCCACTGCTTGTATCTTAGCACTTTCAGATCGGGTAACTGCAATCCCAATCATCCTCCACTGCTTGTTTTGATTTGTCGCACGATCCCACATACCTTTTTGTTGTAAATTCTATGCATTGCATTTACACAAACTTTTGCAGCTTGGCTTCTCTGAGACGTCTTTAAAGCTAATATTGGCCACCATTAGATTTATTGATATAAACTTATTCACTTATTCTCAATTCAAATTAGATTAGCTTATATACCTGAGAATCCTTGTTTTTCCTCGTTTCCAGGGATTGCATGCAGCAAATATAGGTGATAGTGGATTCATTGTAATAAGAGGCGGACATACCCTATTCAGGTCCCCCATTCAGCAGCATAGGTTCAATTGTTGTTTTCAGCTTCAAAGTGGTGATGGTGCTGATCTCCCAAGTTCTGCTCAGGTAATGGACACATACATATTGTTTGTCATTAGATTTACTGCAATCGATTTGTAGCTCTACTTCTATGCTTGATATATCATGGGAGTAATTTTTACACATTTGGGGGCATGCATGCAGACTTTCACGATCCATGTGGCACACGGAGATGTAATCATTGCTGGCACAGATGGGCTATTTGACAACTTGTATGATGGTGAATTGAGTGCACTAGTGGTTGATGCTATAGGGGACAATTTTGGACCTCAAACAACTGCTGAAAAAAAATTGCAGCATCTGCAAAGCAGCGGGCCTTGGATAAATATAAAGACACCCCTTTCTCTGATGCTGCTCAACGTGTAGGCTATTGGTACCAGGGTGGGAAATTGGATGATATAACCGTCGTCGTTTCATATGTGACGGCCATACATTGAGGAGTCTGGCACTTAAAGTAAAACTTATTACCTGCAGGAGCAGCAGGTATTAGTTTGTGGTATTACAAGAAGAAATGTGCTGCTTGTGAGCAAAGCTCAAAAAATCCAAAAGATGAAATTAGTAGTGATTGTGCAATGTTATTTTTAAGATTAGTGGGATGCTTTTCATTCTATTATAGCGCTACTAGGTTGCCCCTCAATATCTCCTTTGTAACTTATCACCCTGTTCACTATCCTCTTTGCTAGCTTACAAGATTTTGAAGCGAGTCCTAGGCACAGTTCCATGCAAATTGAGCTCATCTCATTCAGGTATTTTATCGCCCATCAAATCCCTTAATCTAATTTATGAATAATCATTTTTGTGTCAAAACCATCATGTATCTATGTAACTCCTTCTGTGCTTCATCTATATGTGGAGTAACTATTGAATTATCACATATAGCCAGAGCTCGCTGAAAGCTTAAATATACATTTATGAAGCAGAACTAGAGCAATACCAAAGCGTAAATATACATCTATGGTCTCAAAACTTGTTTCCTTTTCAACAATTTGAGACCCTACCAGGTATTCATAATCACCACTGGGTAATCTTAAGAGGACTTATTAAGGTTGAGTTCCATATGAAATGTATTTAAGATAATATAGCCCAAGACTACTGAATTAGGATGCAGAGTATGACGATGAAGAACAGTCGATAAAAATGCATTTTAACACACAAGTGGCAATCAATGAGCATTGCCAATATTTTTCTCTCACGGAAAGGTGCATAATTTTTACATATGAGGTTTTGCAATTCATAATATTCTTAAGGTTATCACTTGTATTTATAGTTTCATTGAATGCTACATAATTGAGGTTTAGTTTTATTTTCACAATTTTATAGACATGAATAAAATTCTGGTTTATTCATCAAAATAGAATATGACACGTTCCCTGGAATTCAAACCAAGGTTTGATGGATTTCAAATGTGTTCAATTGGAACATATATGCAAATAAAATTTAATGTTGTTTAACATATGAGATTTATTTCTTGTACTTATTTTTTAAAGTGTAATAATTTAGTTGAACAACACTGTATCTCATGCAATTGTTATTTCTAGTTATTATGTATATAATGTGAGATCCAAGATTGAAAATTATAAAAAGTTAAAAAGTTTTATTTTCTTAAAAATTATAAAATATAAGATTTAACGTCTGTTGTCAGATTACATTAAGGAATTTAGTTTTATAATTGGTTTGTAGGGAATTAATAGAGCCTTCACTTGTTGTCCTTTAGGTTAAAATCTCCATTTAAAATGGTATTGGAAATGCCAATACATATAAATAAGTAAAATATATACCCAATATCATTTTATTATTGATTTTCTAAAGATTTTTAAAAATAGATAATAGAGTTAAGCTTGTAAATGTTGTATATGTTGTTTATGGAATAGGCTAAGTGGGTTTTTGCTTAATTGGATAAAAAGTGCTACATTAAGAATTTTTAAAAGCTTGCAAATGATTGTGCTCTTTTTATTCAAAAGCATTGTTGGTGAGTTATATTCTCTTTAGAGTATTGAAAAACAATCTTTTTGATTTGGAATTAGATTGGCATTTTTCAGACGATTTGTCAACAAATGTTTGTGCATGGTTTCTTGTCTCAAGTAAGGTGGGGTAACTTTTGAAATTGGGTGAGCTTAAAATTGACAAATCAAAGTCATCCTACCTTGGCTTGTCATAAATAGTGTGAGCTTAAAATTGGCTAATCAATGTCATGCTATCTCGGCCTGTCATATATAGTATGAATTGCCATTTTGTGATTTATTGAGACAAAGTCAACTTGTTCTAAATGACAATTGAATTTTCGATAGGCGTTTTACCAATTTGATATTATACAAAATAGTAGTGTACTATGGTGGAATGTCTGTCTATGATTGCTCCAATGTGCAATTTTCTAACTTGATGAAGAAATTATAAGTTGTGTATGTATTGCAATGCAAAATGCAATGCATCCACAATAGAATACATTGTGCCACCCTCTACTTTATCCACTTTACACATGTAAATGATCAAGACAACATTCATCTATCAACATGAGCATTTACTTGATAACTTAAAAAGTTATTATGCATTTACTTGATATTTATTATGTCAATTGCAAGGAGACGGCCATCAATGCCATCAAATGCATCTAAAACATTTTAGAATGTGTCAAACCTTTTATTCCCTTCATCCTTGATTTCTTATGCTTTTGTTGAATTATTTTCATGTGCTTCTACTCCTCTTTGAGAGGAAAGTGTGTATTTGCTTCACAAGCTTTGATGATATGTACTTGTAGAAATAAAACATATTAATATGATGAGGTCTTGCATCCCTATAGCCGTATCAAGTGAAAAAACTTAGGAGAGTGAATAAAAATGATTGTGAGAGTTAAGTTAGTTATATTTACAATGTTAAACCTAGGTTGCATGTGGAAGATCTCTAAAACATGTTCGATAAAACTTTTGGTTCCAATAGAGACTTTAAAAAGTCTCTATGTTTCATTGCTAAGTGTTCAAAAATCCCAACACCACAAATGATCAATCCCAATTCCACCATCACAATTCACATGAACAATACTATGGCCACAAATGAGTTATTTCTTAACAAATAATGCAATGACGTAGCATTCATACATAAACTTGTTCTATGTTAAGCTTAAAAAGTTGCCTCCACTTTCCTAGTCAATAACCATCCTTTAAAATCATCTCCCCTTTTCAAATTTTTGTGAGCCCAAAATGTCATTTGAATGTCTTTGTTTAATCCTTGCGCTCTTGATTAGAAGGGAATTGCGTAATCTATATTTATTGTGATGATGAAGCCATTAGTGAGAGTGCACCACTAAAGCATTGGACATTGTGCTCGGTGAGAAATAAGACATAGCATACCCAATTTTCTTTGTACATGTCGTTTCTTCGTAAATAAATGAAAATAAATTATTATTGTTGTATTTTTGCATTTTCTTATGTGTATGATGTGGATTAATTTGGAAAACATCACATTTAATGAAGTGTTTAATTTTTAATTTACTTTTTTGTTATGTGATTACTCATCAATTTATTTATTATGTTGATTAACTACCCGACCTCATATGTGGTTGTAGGAATACCTTTGTGAGGTTATGACCTCACAGAAACATCATCATGAACGGGAATATCTAAACACATAATGTGGTTAGAAGAGAATCGCGTTTATGCCATTGTTGGCTTAGATATATTTGTGTCATATTTGACATTACATATTACATAGTGTGGATTTGTGGGTTGTACTAGTCCCAAAATAACGTTTGCATGGGTCATATTCTTGTATTATGTCATATTGAGTAGATTATGTATGTTATGCAACTTTATTGCTTGTGCTAGGATTTAATTTTTTTGCGTGATCCTTGTTTTGATAATGATAGTAAATTATATTAGCATGATAACATTAATTGGTAGTGCTTAATCGCTTTGTTGCATTGACATTGCTCGATTTATATGAGGTAAAGTCACCTTTGATGAGATTGGTGATTTTGGTGATTGTTTAAATCCTAACTTGATGGCTTTAATTTCAAGTAGCATGATGGGTTGAATGCATCATATTAAAATAACCATGGTGATATTTTAGCATAAAGAGTTAGCAATTGTTGAGCAAGGATAACCATGGTGATATTTTAGCATAACGAGTTAGCAATTGTTGAGCAAGGATAACCATGGTGATCTTTGTTGAGCAAAGATCATAGGACAATGATCATACTTTTCTTGGGGAAGGGACAAGAGTCACAAGAATATGGAGCTTGGCTAGGACACATATTCTTTCTCCCTTCCTCTTTTGAGTACATGCATGTTATTATTTGCTTTCTAATCTAATGAATGTTTTGTAATCTGGGCATAACTCATGAATGATTGATATGGCTTAAAGATTATCTTGAAGTGTTGATAAAATATAACGGAAATTAGTATTATTTTAGGGGAACACCCCATGCATGCTTATCTTACATTCTTGCTTTGGCTCTTTCTCACATGTTATTATGATAATTATAATTTGTGCTAATGGCAGATCCCATGAGTGTGTGGTTATATTGGTTGTTGCTACTAGCTTGACAATTATAAATGTAAATGATAATGTTATCTCATGCATAGTTGTGTATGAGTTAGTGTTGTGGATTTTATAATTAGGTTGAAGGTACAAAACACGACTTATTGCATCATGTATATTTGTACACACGAGTTATAATATTTATTATTATAGTTTGAGTTGTTATAATATTTATTATTGAAGTTCTTAATATCAACGATTTCTTGTAACATGATTTTTTTAAAGTTTGAGTAGAAATTTGGACTTCTTAACATCAATGGTTTCTTGTAACGCCTTTTGGCCAACATAAGGAAAAAGACGAGATGATACAAGAGCATATGGGTCCATAAGAAATCTTGTATCAACAAAAATAGCTAGAGTATATTGTCATGTTTTGAACATTGTTGTTGAGGTCTAAATCACGCCGCAGAGGTCTAAACCATGCCACAAAGTTCTAAGTCATGTCGTGAAGGTCTAAGTTAACACCACGAAGGATTACCGATTCTACAATGGCTAGTTGATGTCGTGTAAAGCCAAAGACAAAGGTGTGTGATTTTGTGGAAGTTCGAGTCGGGCCGACTTGCTTTGTATGGGTCCATTGGGTCTTGTCTTTGTAACATCATGTAACTTTAGGAGTCTTGATAGGTAGTGTGTAGCTAAGTTCTTGATACTTTTGGGTGGCTTGCATGCTTATATAAACAAATGCACGAGCCTCGAAGTAAGGGGGTAGGAGATGACATAGATTCTCTATAAAAGACTATTGATTTTGATTGTATGTATCTCTTAAGGGATTGTTGAGGCTATGTCATTCGAGAGCAATTTGTGTATATATTTTCTTTTGCGAATTAATACGAAAGTAGTTGTGTTTGTGTGTTTGTTATATTATTTTTCGTGCCTTAACCTTGAGAGTTACATGGTCGAAGGTTGTGCTCCCGATGGTGTATGCATCATAAGATCATAAAAAGGGGTTCTACATAAGAGAACAAAATTCTCCATTTAGAGAAAAAGAGTTGGATGGCAGAGTCTTCAAGAAGACTGGTGAGTCCCAATAGAGTCAAAGTAGCTAATAATAAGAGCCTTGATGCTCCTTGTGAATAGGGAATGGGAGTTAGTATTTCTTATAAATATGTTATAAATTCATTTACTTAGATTTACAAATCAAAAAGTGTGATAGAGAAAATTTCATGTCTTCATAGTTCCATAAATAAATATAAAATCTCTTAGTATATTAACCTTATATTGCCATTATAACGCAACATTATTTGACATAATTATAAATATTTTGTTGTTGGTTTGACTCACAACCCTTCTTACCACTATTGACAAAAATCTTTATCTTTATAAATTGTACATTTGAGTACTCAACATCCCTGGCGTTAACATATGACTTGGTAAGATTGAGTTTGGCCGAATAAATACCATGACAATGAGTTGAACCAAAAAAAAAAAAACAAGTTCTCACACACACTATATGTATATATACATTAAATATATAAGAATAGCCTACACAATCAAATGAGCTACTGCATAAGATGGCTTTAGTCAAGGAAGACGCTAAGGTGAGTGAGCGGCTTTTACAAAACAACACATCCTTAGACTATCTGCCACCCCCATCCAATCGATTCTTCTTCATTTACAATAGTTGTTGATCCACATATTTCAGTTTCCCTTCTTAAACGACAGAATCGACGAGCCCCAAACAAGGAAGACGAACAATGGCAAAAACAACAGTACTCTGGCTGATAGCAGCAGCAATGGCGGCGATAGCAGGCTCCATGGCGGCAGAAATAAACATGAAAATGTACATGCACGACGTGTTGGTGGAAGAAACCGCACTGCGGTGGCGGTGAGCATTGGAAGCATCACGAGGCCGGGGTTCGGCGCCACCGTCATGATCGACGACATCCTCACTCTACACCCTTCTCCCAATTCCACGCTCCTCGGCAAGGCCAAAGGATTCTACGTTGCCGATTCTCTGGACTACACACAGCCCGATCTGTTGCTGCTCTTCACCGCTGTTTTCGAGGATCCCCCGAGTACAGAGGCAGCACGCTCAGCGTCCACGGAGCGGACAGGATTCTGCTGGAGCGGCGCGAGGTGGCCATTGTTGGAGGCACTGGGAAGTTCAGGTATGCCAGGGGGTATGCAGTTATAAGCACAGTCGAGACCTCTCTTCTTGCCAATGCGGTTCTCCAACTAGAATTGACCTTCAGGGTCGATTGAGGAATCGGCCTGGCGCAAATCGTCGGTGCGTTCATGTTGAATGGTGTTGAGTTTGTAAGATTGTAATGGTGATGAATGCATAGGATTTAACAATGGATAAATGAATGAATGAATAATTTTAATAACTTATAACGTTTGTGAGATCAAACACTCAATATCAGTTGAGGAATCAGTATGTGGTAAATAGTTTGATGCTTGTGTTTTGAATGGTTTTGAATTTATAAGAATGTTAATGGTGATGAATGTATGAGATTTAAGAATCGATGAATGAATAATTTTAATAACGTCTGTGAGACCAAACAGTCAATATCAATTGAGAAATGGACCTTACATAACTAATCAATATCAATATGTTGAATTTATAAGATTGTTAATGGTGAAGAATGTATAGGATTTAAAAATCCATAAATGAATGAATGAATAATTTTAATAACCCATGTGAGACCAAACAGTCAATATCAATTAAAAAATCGGCCTTGCGTAAATAATCAATATCAATATGTTGAATGGTGTTGAATTCTTGTTAATGGTGTTGAATATAAAATATTTAATAATTGATATCGAAACTATAGAACATTTCATATATTAGCATTTAATGAAAATGTTTATTATTTAAAAATTTCTAATTTTTTTCCTCCTTTTATTTTGTGTTAGATATATATACTTACTAATTTGTATTAAAAACTTTCGATTAAATAAGGATTTAATTTTTTAAATGGTAATTCTTTAAAATGTGAAGTGACCATGATTATAGTTTTTTTTTGGCATAGGAGGCTCAGTAACAATGAAAGTAGACTCGTTATTTTAGGAAAACATGTGGTCAATATATCTTAGGCTAGGGCATAAATATATTCCCTTTGAAAATCTTAAACATTGCACTCTTTATGGTAGGAAAGATGATATCTTAGTGAATTTTGGTTTATCAATTATGTGACAAAACATTAAAAACTTGGAAGACAACAGGGGTTTAACAATATCTATACGCATACAATGCAATGTTGGGATGAATGGATGCAATAGGGATGCGAGACTCTTTCTTTCGGTGAATAAGAGAACTTGCATGCAAAGATAGCCGACAAGGATATTAGACAAAGATATGATAAGTTGCTCTGCAAAGGCCGAACCCAGAACCAATGGGCTTACTCAAAGGGTGTTAACTCGTTTTACATTAAAGTGATAATGAGATGAAAATAATAGACAATAAGAGGATGACTAGAAATCTAGAGGGATAGAAAGATCCTACTTCGTGTGATAGAAACCCAAGTAAGGGCTACGACGAGTTTGAATTCCTCAAGTATTCAATCCATGCCTGTTCTCATAGTGTCTTGTTGTTCTCGAGATGATTTCAAGATGATTTG
Source organism: Taxus wallichiana var. yunnanensis (assembly GCA_018340775.1). Taxonomy (NCBI): domain Eukaryota; kingdom Viridiplantae; phylum Streptophyta; class Pinopsida; order Cupressales; family Taxaceae; genus Taxus; species Taxus wallichiana. The sequence continues at coordinate 747,224,848 of CM031234.1, forward strand.
GCACGTCCTCAAAGTTTGGTGTCCAAACGATGACACAAATGCTCAACTTGTGTGCGATGTCAAATTATTTCCCGACAAAGGGTTGTTGGATGATATGGAGGTCATATATGTTGGTAATTGGATGTGCCTAACTCCGTACAGTCATCTACAGAGATAAACAACTTGAAAACAAGTAGATTAGATGAAAAATAGATTGATATTTGATGGCAAATATGAGAAATATGATTATATTGGCAAAAAGATAGGGATCGCTGGAGATTTGGGGTGATCGCGACGATTCGATAAATCACCGGTGATTACTTTGTAGGAAAGGATAATTTTCAAATAACATGCAAATGAGGTGCATAATAGATAATTTGTGAGTTGATTTGAGCTTTAAGGTGATGCGTTAACAAACTAAATACGAAAACAGATGGCAAAATCTTACCTTGGATTAAGAATGCTAACGAAATGTGTTGTGGGAATCTTACAAGATTTGTGAAGTTTCCACGGATGTGACAAAGATGTTGGAGATGCCAAGGTGGACTGTAATGCGATCGTTTAAGTCTCCAGAGAAACAGAGCTTCACTTCAATACTTGGGGATCCGATTCATGAAGTTTGATGTTTCTTAAATAATTTCCAGTGATTCGTTAGAATCGTTAGCGACTTGGGAAAAGTAGGGAAATCCGCTTAAAAGTGATTTCAACCACTTCCAAAAGGGTTGATTCCGGTATGGAGACGAGTGAAAATGGTTAGGAGGATGTTGAGAGAGTTAAGAGGTTATATGTTTAGGGTAAAAATGTGTTGGGGTGAGTTTTGGGTGGTTAAGGAGGTTTTATGATAGGTAACTAAGATTTACAGAGGTGGCAGGGGGGGTAGAATGTGATTTTATGGGGATGAGATATGATTTTAGAATAATAAGATAGGTTTAGAATTAATGGATGTGAATAACCATCGGTTTTAATAGGTTGTTGGATGAAATAGGCTTGCGTGATGTTGTGTTTCCATATAAGACGCTCTAAGACTGGGCATGAAATAGATTGCCACAAAGGTGGACTTGTGCGACTGTAAAGTCAAGTGATAGGGGAGCCAATGTGTTCTTGACCTATAAACATGTGTAGACATCTAAAATGTCAACATGATTAATTACGATTAATCTGTCCCGCAACATCATCTAAATCCATATAATAATTAATCGCAAGATTAATTATTATTAATTTCATCATTAATCCCTTTATTCTAATATTTCATCATTTATCATTTATCTTATTTTATCATTAATCACTTATTATATCCTATTATCCTATTTTAATTCTCCATTAACATTTTATAGGAATTTAATATTCCTACATCTCACCTACCACCTACCCTACACATCCCTACACCTAGCCTTTCCATCAAATCACATCCCTAATCATATTTATTTAACTTAATATAATCCTAATCTAATCACATCCTCACACCTTTAAATCTAGAGGCTTCTATTTCTAGAAGCCTCTCTAATTTCCCTCTTTCATATTTAAAAATTCAAATATCTCCTTCCTCCATTGAATTAAAAATCCAATAGGCTTCTTCTAAATTCTAGAATTCTCCATTCTAGAGAATTCCAATCTTCTCATGCATCCATCACCCTTGATTTCAATCCAACTTGGCTCAATCTTAGCCATTGAATCCTCCACTCCTCAACTATAAATTTAGCTCTCATCCTCCATGAGAGCCATCTTAAGAATCCATAGCAAAACTCTGCTATTTTGTTCATCAATCATCCATTTTATCTTCAATCAATCCATTATTCATCCACAATCAATCATCATCCTTCATCAATCATCAAGGAAAATCAAAGGGGAGGTGCTGCTTGTGTGTCTCCATCAAAATCTGAAGCAACAATCAATCATCCAACATCAAGAGCACATCCAACCAATCAAAGGAGGAGCATTACGATCGTGTAGGTAAGTGCAGGTATTTTTCTTCTCTCTCCTTTCCATCTACTTGCTCTATCGGAGGTAGATTAATAAGTTGTGTTAGGATTAAGATTGATTTGGTTTGATAATCATCTTATATTTGCATACTAACACAACTTTTTGTCTACAATATGACTTCTAAGGAAGCGGCTATGGAAAAAGGTTTTGGAAAGCTTATAGTATCCATGGTGTATCGGGAGACACATGATCGATATAAAGGATGTTGTCACAAAGGTGGGCTTACATGACCATGAAGTCAAGTGATATGGGAACCAATGGGTTCTTGACCTATAGACATATGACTTGTAGGAGGAGATGAGAAAAAGTTTCGAGAGACTACAAAGTCCATGATTGATAAATAAATGATCCGTAGGATGAATATGGATTTTAAGAGGGTCTTGGGGCCCAAAAAAAGAAGCACATACTTTGAAAATGTGTGATTTTGATGATGGATGTGTAAAACCAGAGGACCACTGAATGGGTCAAAGGTGACACAGAGGATTGACATGCTTACAATTTACTAGGTCATTTTGTAGGCCTATTTTGATAGATTTTGATGTATAAAAATTTGATGTATGACGCTCTTTTGAAACACTTGTTGAAAATGTACATATATTTTGATACATGAGGATCTTTGAAGCCCTCGATGATGTATAGAAACTTTATATATATATGATTTTGATGTTTGAGTTATGTTTTGAGTTTTGTAATGATTACAATGTGATGTATATAGATGTAGTTGATGATGATTTAGTTAACGAGTTTAGTTATGATTTTGATATGATGAGTTATGGATATATGTGAAATGTATATTTTTAGATGTGATTTTGATGATCTTGGATATGTTTGTGACAAAATGATGATCTTGTTGTTTGATTTACGCACTATATGATGGATAAGAACAAAATGTGGGATGTTTTCTTCCTTACTACTCTTGGACATATATATAGTGTATGATGGTAAACTTGTTTAATACATATGACAATGCATATGGAGATTTGTAAATATCATGTTAACATATGACTCACAATGTTTAGTCATACTAGGATCATAAATGGATGTGGGATAGTTATATCTATCATTTTCTTGATATGGGACAAGTTTGTATTTAGCAAGCACGGGGACACGAGTTATTTTTGATAGTTCCCGTGCTTTGCCCCAAATTTTCATATCGCATGTTGATCGATGTGGGAAGCTTGCGTTTGATGGGAAAGCTGATTAATGTAGGAAGTTTTCTTGGGAAGGTTGATTTTTGATTTTGATATGAGGGATGATTGATGTAAGAAGCCCTTTTTGATATGAGGACTGATTAATGCGGAAATCCTTTTTGTATATTTTGATTGGGTATCCATCCTTCGAGGGAGTGGTCTACGATTTTATTGATTTTTTTATTTTATGGTAGCCATCCTTCGAGGGAGTGGTCTATGAATTTATTTGACATAATTTTGCTTTTTGATAGACATCCTTCAAGGGACCAATCTATATTTTGATTGTATCCATCCCATAGATATTTTGATTTTTGAGCTGAGAGCAACCATGGGTAATCACTTTAGAAGGGGACAAATAAGCGTGTAAGCTACACTTATGTCCTTGTCATGTCATGAAATAGGATGAGATAAGGGATGGTAAATGCAATGAATGTGGGGTTCCCTAATTATAAGTAGGGAACTTGTCCATGAGGAATATGCTATGAGTAGATCCGTGGTGCCTATATTCAAAGTCATGACAGTATGTTGTGAGGAAAAGCCACATAGTTTCGAATCATTATGAGGATGATAGGATGTGCGGGCTTATAGATGGAGATTGTAGTTTGACTAAGGTCTTGTGTGTCAATATTTTAATTGTAGAACAACCACAAGTGTAGGAAGTTAAGAGGACCCTTTATAGGTTTACCATCAAGGGAGGTTAAACAATAAGCCCCATACCCATATTTATGAGTAATAATATATGGTTCAAGCCGATTGAGCAAATTTCCCATGTTTACTCTTTTCCATGTTAGTGACATGTCAATTTTCTTTGAGAACAAGATCTCCAGTGTTAAATTCATGTTATCTCGATATGTTTATTATAAGCTCATTTGATTTGTTCTTGACATACATTGATATGTTCAAGGGCGGTCAAATGAAGTTCGTTTAACAATTCCAATTTTGACAAAGCGTTCTTGACGATAATCCTCATCAGGGATGAGTTCTTTGAGAGAAATGCGTAAGGATGGTATCTAAACTTCAAGAGGAAGAACAAATCTACTGTCATATACTTAGGAGAAGGGCGTGGTTCCCGTATGTCTTTTAAATCTAGTCCGATATGACCACAATGCTAATGGGATTTGGAGATGCCAATTTCTACCAAATTGGTCAATCTGTTTTCATGAGGATTTTTTGAGAGTTTTATTAGATGCTTCGGCTTGACCATTAGCTTATTGATAGTAAGGTGAGAAAAAGCTAAGCTTGATGTTGTAATTTTAACAAAGTTTTTGAACTTTCTTGTTTTTGAAGAATTTGCCATTATCTCGTGATGATTTTATGTGGTATATAAAAGTGAAAGATAATGTGATGATGGGTGAAGTCAACAATTTTATATAATTTAGTGGAGATAAAGGGAATCGCTTCCATCCATTTTGTGAAATATTCAATGGTTGTGATGATGGAGCTTTGTCACCGTGATGAGCAAGGGTTGATAAGGCCGATAAGGTCAAACCCCCATTCCGAGAAAGGCCATAGGTCTTGAATGGGATGACGAGCATGGCTAGGGATGTGTGTGATGTTGGAATGTTGTTGGCATTTAATGCCTTTCTTGACATACTCACAAAAATCTTAGTTAAGTGTGGGACAATAATAGCCCATGCATAGGATATGTTTAGCAATAACTATATCGTTGAAATGTCCACCACATATGCCATCATGGAATTCTTGGATAACTAGACAAGCCTTTGAAGTTTTAAGAAATTGGATGAGGAGGCCGTCATATCCTCTTTTGTAAAGGATACCCCCTAATATTATGTAGCGAGACACACATTGTTGGAAATATATTTTACCATTTCGGATAGATTTGGATGGATTTTGCTAGTGGAAAGATAGTCGTATGTATGAGTATACTAGGTATCGATGAGCTATCTTTTATGTGATAAATAGTTGGAAGATCAATGTTGGTAAGGATGGATGATGGAGTTTGTGTACAATGACAAAGAGTTTGGAATTATTTGGTGATAAAGAGATGCGAGAGGTAAGTGAATTCATGGTATCTATGAATTTTTAGATGAGCGAGGGGTGGTTTGAATTTTTAATGGTCAAAGAGTTGTAAGTCTTTGACGATGGTTTTGTATTTTTGTAGGACCTCATTTTTACATTGATAGATCCCTTTGATTTTATTGATGATAAGTTGTGAGTCTTCGTAGATGTCAAGGACTTGTACACCAAGAAAGGTGGCATTCTATCCCCATGATGAGAGCCTAGTTTTCCGCCATGTTATTAGTTCATTAAAAATTGAGTTTGAAGGATAATGGAATAGTAATATCCAAAGGGGGCATTATGACTATTTTGGCACCTCCCCCTGCCTACATTTGGACCCGTTGAAGAACAAGGTCATTTTAAGAGGGGTGTGATTGTGATCAAGAGTGTTGATAGATTCTGCCTAGAAAGTGTTCGCAGGGTAATTTATTAGTAATACTTTGGGAGCCTTAATGAGTTGATCAACAATGACCTGTCCCTTAATGGACTTATGAGAGATAAATTATAGGTCAAATTCAGTCATGAATATGAGCCATCTAGTGATACAATCATTGTGATAAGGTTTAAAATGCATAGTTTGAGTGGATTAAAAGTTTGTGACAATGTAGGTTTTGTGATTGAGAATGTAGTGATGGAGTTTGAAAGTATAAGGCACAACACAACTTTTCAACTTCGGAATAATGGGTATCGTAATCATGAAGTGCATGAATAATGTAATAGATGAATTTATCCATACCTTGTTCATATTGATGTGTGAGTATGGATCCCAAGGTGTGGTCAATCATGGATATGTAAAGATAGAATGGCTCCCCTTGTGTGGAGGTGTAAGCAATAGTGGTGATAAAAATATTGTTTGAGAGCATTGAAGGCTTATTGACAATTATCGTCCAACTTGAAGTGGGTGTATTTTCTTAGAAGATGATGGAAAGGTTGACAATGGTCCGATAATTGCGAGATGAAGCAATAAATGCATTGAATATTTCCTTGAAGGCTACGAAGTTGTTTGAGATCGGATGGCGAAGGAATTTTGATTATGGCCTTGACTTTAGTGAGGCCAACTTTAATTCCTTGATAGACACAATGAATCCCAAAGTTTTATTGTGACAAATCTAAACACGCAATTACAAGATTAAGATGGAGAAAGAACAGTAAAATATGTGTAAAGATTACGTCAAGAACAACTGGGTGGTCTCTTTAGTGTTTGAATTTACCTAAGATATTGTCAACGTAGTCCTCTATGGTTTTGTGGATGAGGTCATGGAAGATGTAAGTCACAACATGTTGATAAGTGGATCCTACATTTTTTAGGTCGAAAGGCATTAATTTATAATAGAAGGTACCCCATAGGGTGATAAAGGATATCTTGTGGCAATCCTCCGGTGTGATAAGTATTTGATTTTAACCAGAGAAACTATCCATAAGAGATAACATCTCATGGACCGTTGTTAGATCGACGAGCCGGTTGATGTTGGTAGAGGAAAGTCATACCAATAAAACATATTTGATTCCTTTTTCACACATCTCCATCTTTTTATCATTATGGAGTTCACTAGTTCAACCTCATTATTCCAAATCTCTATATTCATGATCACTTGCAACTGTACATGAGCCTTACATTACTTGAACAAACATCTCTTTATTATTTTTCCCGAGTATGTGACCTCAATATTGGATTTATAGCCATGTGGACAACTTCATTTATGAAGGTGACCAACTTCGCTCCATCACCTAGACCACATTATGTTGGTTATGAGAGATTTATTATGTTTGACATTACTTGGCTGAACATATTAGGATTAATCATGATTTTTGTAAATAATTTGAAAAATAATGCACTAAACCCTAGGTATGATAGGCTAAATTCATGACACCAAGGGTTAAGTGATGGAAAGGTTTGAGGTGGAGTTGAATATCTATAGATCAAAGTGAGAGGAATAGATATTTTTGTCAAGGAAGGGTTTTTGTGCACGATCGGAGGGGTTGATACTATTAAGGTTTCCATTGAGGACTCCCTGTGAGATAAAGAGGATTAATCTTGCAAATGTTTTTGAAAAATTGAGAGAAAGAGGTTGTATTAAGACAAACCTATGTTGTGGTAGAAAATGATTCTTTGAAAAGAAGAAATGCGCAAGGTAAACTTTGGATATTGAGGGGAAAAGGAAGGGGTATTGAAACTTCCATGGTGGAAGAATGCAAGATAGGTGGAAGTGCTCACCACAAATGGACCGAATGCAAAATCATATACATGTTACCCTTGTGATTCAAGTTTTCTTCATTGAATTAGGTTTTATAAAGTTGTAAAACAATGTTTGAATAAATATAAAAAGAAATGGGTGGATTGTGTGTGAAAATGATTTTAAGCAAAGGTGTAAGTACCGTTGGAGTAAGTGTTGGGGTTATGATGTCTTTAATTGTTGCAAGGGGATTTTGGTAAATCCTAATACTTGCCTAGTCATCTCAGTAATTGTACAAACATAGATGTATCTATATATTGTGATGAAGCTTCCAAAGTATCATAGAATCAAATATGTAGTCGACCACGCGCATATGTGTGATATTGTGTGGTATGCTAAGGGTATAACCTCATTAGAAGTGAAGGAAAGTTAATTTATGATGACCTTGTTTGGATGAGCACATACATAGTATATGAAGTATGATCTAAACCAGACTATGGTGGATTTTAATGTATTGAAGATCACTTTTATAAAAGCTTTCCATATTCTTGAGTTCAAACAAGAGAGTGTTTTTGCATTGAAAAATTGAAGTAGGAACTGAAAGAGAGTGTTCGAGTATATGATACACATTTCAAAATATTATTATCAAAAATATATTACGATATCCATCCATCAGATCATGTGTAATGGTTTTTTGGGAGGTTTTTTGCCACATTTTTGTAAAAAATTGCAATGAACTTCAAGGATGCATGTAAATCTCTTGATGCAACTTTCCATGTGGAGGTTGTTGGCAATTTTGATAGTTGGCGTGAGTGTATTTATGGAGGCATAAATATCTACAATGGCGATCCAATTAAATAAATAAGTTCTTCCAACATCCAACCATCACGAAACTAGAGAATTGCTTAATTGATAGTAATGTGATCGAGCACACAAGATGAGAATCTATTTGACATAGAATTCACATCACAATTTTTTTTTGAGAAGGATGTGAAGAAAATAATGAGACACGAGACTACTCTTTGGCATAACATATGAAGTGGATGAAGATGACTGGTGTAAAGTTTGCAAGGATAACACACATGACACCAAGATCGTAAATAGGTTGAGGAGATGTGTTATGCCTAGAATAAAGACTTAAGGAAAGGAATTTATCCTTTGTATTCACCAAAACCAAGGGTAAGAAGGTCAATTTTCCAACCAGAGGTTGAAGAGGTGCTTGTGAGTTCCCTAGGTCACACTTTAAGTGTGCCCACCAATCACAACCAAAGGGGTTATTTGAAGTTTTTAACATGTGCGCACTTTGGAGAAGGCCATAAGTTGGAAGAATTTATAGATATGGTGAATAAGATTAATGAGAGTGAGAAGGTTAGAGCCGCAAGAGTTATGAAGCTTGGTCAATAAGGAAAGAATTAGAGGAAATTTTTTGTATCCCCGTCATATTATCAAGAGGGGAAAGGTACAAATTACTACATAGAGTGGGGAGGACATGCAAATAAAGACTCGCCCCATAACCTCAATTTGATGTTACAAATTACAATAACATGTTAATCAATGTGTAATAAATGATTTGAATTCACAAGGGGAGGTATAACTTGTTCACGAAACGAAAGTGAAGATGAGCTAAAAATAACACACCGCCTTTGACATCGGGGAAATTATGGAGTTAGCTGATATTTTTGTTATGATGAAGCATGAGGGAGTGTTTCGATTTTTAAAGACTTGGTTGTAACAAACCCTTGAGACTATGAAAAAGGATGAGATTATGAGCTTGGAAGATTTGCGTATCACGAACCACATGGGGCATGATAAGGAACTATTATTGGAAACATAGATAAATGGATGGGATATGAAGAATATCTTTATTGATATTGGGGATGAGATTGATATTCTAAGTATTCATGGAGAAGGCTAGGTAGTCTTATGTTGGTGTAGACACAAAATCACACACTTTGGGTAATTATCTAGTCCTAATGACATACTATTAGGCATATGCTTCCTAAGTAAGAAAAGTACTAATTAACCCATGTTTTTGGCCAAATTTCTTTGCTTTATGTTACCACTTTTGGTCTTACATCCTTACTTGCTCAGTCTATCATTTTTATACTCTGGATTTTATCATCCTAGACACCAACGCCCAACCATGATGGTAGCGCCAAGCACCATCATCCACTCTGGGTGCCCCTAACCCTTTTTGTACTTCAGACTTCACTCAAATTTTTTTGGGTCCTTTCTATCCATTTGAGCATCTTATCTTTTTGATATTCGACCTTTTCAGGGTTAATTAAAAATTCAAGCAAAGGAATCATATAAATATAAAGTTATGTGATCATAATAAAGGACCAAACACTAAGCATTAACTATCACCACATAAGGTTGCATCTATCAATCATTTAAGAGCTTCATCAGCATCCATCTACCATCATCACAAGGGACACAAGGGCTAGTTATTCGCATAAACTTCATAGTAGGGAATTTCATTCTATTTCATGCACACATCTATCACATTTCTTTACATCTAGCATATTTACTTACTATCAAGTGCGACTTGCACAAGATCCACATAGGGCATGATTCCAAACACACGCACATAAAACTACGTTGGGTATGAAATTAAGTGCAATACTTAGTCGTAAGTTCACCATTGTGACAATTGAGGACAGTTGACCCCTCATTCTGCATCTTTCTTTTTAGGATTTGATGTCTATTTGAGGGTTTTACATGTTCATATTTCATTGCAAGTTTTCAATGACCTCAACGATCTTGGTGTGACCTCAGAGTGACCAAAGATGACTAACAAAAACATCTCGCATCCACCTAGAGGAAGTTTTCGATCTTTCCACAGCACCCAGTGCCCAAAAATAGGCCTAGGGCACCCACGGGTGCCCCTGTCCCTCTCCGTGCCCCGATCCAGCCTATCTGTCCAAATCTACATTTTTTTGGGTCTCTATGTGATGCTCCTGCTACTCTGTTCACTTGATTAGCACTTCGGTACACTCCATATTTTATTGCGAATCAACTAAGTACCTTATTCTCCTCCTTGCAACTAGGGTTTCATAATTTATTTCTTAGTTTTCTTGAGTATTCATTGCTATACTTAATTGCATATTTATTTACTACTACAATAACATCGATTAGGCATAAAATCCACATTTAGCTTAATCATTTTGGTGAAACCATCACTTGAATCCACCTTCTTTATAGGGTTTTCTTCTTATTCTCAAGTTACCCGTAGTGGTCGATTTGGGTCTCTTGAGCATCTCGAGCTTCCTCCATCCTCCCGTAGGGTTTCAATTACTATCAATTTTTTCCCTCCCGGTAAAAAAATGAACAATAAGGGTTTATAGGCTAAAATGGTTAAAGTTGGTGTGTAAAATTTTCTGAATTTTTCTATACTTCCATGATGCCTTGGAACCAAAGAGATCAAATTTTGGGCAAAAATGTTAAAGGTAGTAATGAAGGAAGCACTAAGTTAGAACAACTCGCCGAGTTTCTCGGGAGCCGAGCATCGAGCTAGTTAGAAGGCATTGACGAGCTACAACATTGAGTAAGGTTATAAGACCAATGGAATTCGACCAAGTTATGTTCATAGCTCGATATGAGCTTATTTCATTATTCAACGAGATACTAAGAAAAACAATGGAGATACTACTGATCATCACATTAGCTCGGCCAAAATTGGTGGCATAACTCAAAATATTGAGTGATATAGTGGGAAACTCGCTTTGTACATATGCGTAATCGAGGCATTTGCTAGCTTGTGAGAAAATTTTTGCCATGGCCGAGTAACAAATCGAGACATACAAAGTGGGGCTAGGGCATTATATTGAGTTGGTATGGGCCTCGACATTGAAAGGTGAAGTGAGATTGTTAGATCGTGTATAGACTCAGTGCAAGCTATGATGGAGCTCGACATTTTGTTACATCGAGATGAGGCCGGGTAGATTGGATGAAGATAATGCCTAACGTAATTGTAGGGAGTAACTCATGGGATCAATAGAACACAATTTGGGAAGCCGAGTTATTCACATTGGGGAGGTATTATGGGTGCAAACATGGTTACAAGAGCTCTGGGAAGAGTTCAATTAGATGAATGGGAGAATATCGGGTTTTCCATGATGATCTTAGATAAAGAAAAGATTGGATGAATCGAGCTAGTGGAGTAAGCTCGACTAAGCAATGAGGTGATCAAGTTGAGGTCGATAGCATGGACCTTCACGGGGTTGCATTGGATACACGAGAGAGGTATGATTCTCCGCATTATCAAGGTTCGAGTGAGGTAGGGAAAGGCAACACAAGAAGTGAGTTTCGGGAATGGAAGGAGGTGTGCACTCATGAGATCGAGCTACAAACTAAACAATACAATGTGAGTTTGAGACCAGATCCAGATTGCAGGGTATATATGAATATGGAGAGTTCGTGAGGCTCGACAAGTAATGTGGCTTGGAATACGAGACACGAGAGCGTTTGTGGGGTTTGATTGGAATCATCATGGAATGTCTCCAAAAAGTTGTAAATGAGCAAGGAAGAGATCCAAGGGTGTTGGTTGGGTGCTCTAAGAGGATAAATAAGTTTGATTCGAGCCAAGGCAATGATTATACAATGGATATCCGCTCAACATTAGAAAGAGAAGTGAGCTTGTAAAAGTTAGGCAAGGGTTGCATAAAGGCATGTTATCATGCAGGTGAAAACTCATTGAGCTTGTCGATATCTCGTATGGAGTGAGCTAGTCGGGAATGTTTGGTGGTTTAGTGGCATGGAATAACTCCTTAGGAGCCCGACTGCATATTATTGTAGAAATGAATTTTGAGCTTGAGGGAATCGAGAGATTGCTCGTGGGAGAAACGTGCATGAAGGTCGAGCTGATCACCATGAAGGTGTTGATTTTAGGTGTATGGAAATACAAAGACTATCCAATAGGTGAGCTTGTAAAATGAACTCGGGCCGAGATATCGCGTAACCGTAAGTGCGAGATCGATCTCGTTATGTTTTGGAGATATCCGTTTCGTGTTTTCGAGGTTCGAGGTTTGGGTGTTCTGAGAGTCGGGACAACGAGTTGAGGAACTGTGTGGAAACTTCCAAAATAAAAATTCAGACTTTGGGTTTCGTGAGTTGGCTCATTTCATTGTTTGGGTGAGTTAGATTTTGGAGGTTCATTTTAGAGGTGCCCATTTTTGGATTTAAGACATTTTGGGTTCAAAACTTGTCTCGACGAGTTGGAAAAAATTGGAAGAAGATCCCGAAACTGAAATCCTGAAACTCGAAAATTTAGAGTTTCGATTTTTGGTATTTGGAAGTGCAAAGGAGGTTGGAGCTTGACAAATAGGGGATTCAGTTTTGGCCCGAAGGGTGAGTTCGGTCAAGGTGCAAAAGTGAGTTGATGAACGCAAGCCATGGCAAGTCATCCGATGATCACAAGGTGATGGGTGGAGATATTTTTGGAGGTCGTGAAGGTGTAAGGTGAGTCAAAACTTGTCATGTGGAGGTATGGCACCCAATGCGCTTAGTGTAGACACTTGGAGCTCAAAGATTGAAGAAATGTTTAACTCGAAAGAATGAATACGAGGCACTGAATAAGAGATCATGGAGGAAAAAGTGAATAACTTGTTGAGTTAAGTGGAGACCGTATAAATAATGTATAGGAAAGGAACCGAAAACAAAGTGGGGATGTTTAATGCAATGACTCACTTGTGGAAATAAATGTGAGAAACCCGATGGAGTCAATGAGACATGGCTTGCTGAAAATATGGAAGGAATCATTCAATTCAATGTAAATGTGAGGATTGTTATCCATGCAATGGTTAGGCGGAGTAAATGCAAACCGCATAGCGTAAGGGTTGATGCCGAGTCACTCGATAGGTGGTAGGGTAAACAAACAAAGCTACGTGGCAAAAATAATAAAAGAACCCATCATTCAAAGCAATGAAGAACATTTTGGAGCCCACGATGTAGACATAAAACATGAAACTCACTAAGTAGCAAGGTAACTCACCGAGCTATTTTGTGACTCATCTAGCCGATGGAGTACAATTCCCGGGATACCCAAAAAGTGACTTTTGCTCAACAAGCCATAACTTCCTCCCCAATTGTATATTTTCCACAAAATTGTAGTCGTTGGAATCAAGAGAACGAGAACTACGCCATGAAATCATCAAAATATGGATTTTAGGAAGTTTTACATTTTAATATTGCAATATTTACTCATTCTGTGAATAGTGTTGGGAAGGTGGAGTTGCAATTAATGAGGCAAGCATGGTTGACCAATTCTGCTACAAACTTTCGTAGTATTTAGGTATTCTTCCTTATTTCTCTCAACAATTCAGCAAATGTTATAAATTGGAAAGGGGTGCTTATTCCAAAAAAAGGTAGACATTTTCCAAGCTTCCCCTCTCTTCACAAGCTGAGTTATTGTGAATTTGCAGGCTTTCAAGCCTTTCTTCTAAAAATTGTAATGGCAACCTATGCCTTTCCTTGCTGTAATGATGCATTGTGCAAGTGCTTGAAATAATCAAATTATGTTTTGTGGCTAATTATTTGTCCTTGCATTATTTTTTTACTTCCATTTTCCTCTCTTCGTGTAATCAGTAGGGTATCAGTGCAACCTTGATGCCTTTTGCAAGTTTTGGAGGTCATTGTGTTTATCAAGGAATGAAGTACTGTATGTAAATTGAGTATGTGATGTATCTTCGTCCTCCTCATGATAATATCTCTTCATTGAAAAACCAAAAATTTTATAATAACACCCTTTCTTGGTGCATCACCACTTCTAGTATAGGTTTTACTTCTTGCAAATCTCTCTCCTTAAATCCCATGAGAATGTTAGTATAGGTCTAGTTAGCTATTTTATTACATTAGAAGTAGTGTTGTGTTTAGTTTAGGAAGAGGAAGTCAAAATTCTCCGGAGGTTCACCTCGATCCCAAGTCCCATAGCTTGAGAGGTGATCCCATGTTACCCAATCACACTAAATACCCTACTCATCACTTGGCCATTCGAGGGTGCATTGATTTGGTGATAACAGCTTTTGGCATGCCGATGGGACAAGAGGGTGGAAGTTCTACTTTTCATAGGTATCCCATTATAATATCTTAGCCACCGTGCTACCAACACTAACAATTTTTGGGACGCCCAATGGGGAAAGAGTTATATTTTTCACACGTGTGTGTATTTGTGTTCACTTTATTTCATTAAGTTATTGTGCTCTTAGTGAAATTCCAGCCTTAAGAGACAAACCCAAGCACAACTGGCAACTCTATTGGTCTAGTAACCCACTCTCTGAGTTACAGACTATCTTTATCCACCCATTTCCATTCATTTTTCTTCCACATCTTCCCATTTTTATCCCATTCATGAAGTTTGTGCAATCATGACTTCATTCCCACCTTGGAATTCTCACTTGCAGCAACAACAATACCAGTTCACTCTGCCTCCAAGCTTGCAAAATCCATCTTAAGATTATTATAATCCACCTCCAGACCAATTTTATGATGAATATCAGTTTGAGCATGAGTTTCCACATGAGAAAAGTTATGGTCAATTTGGTTATTCACCTAACTATGCAGCTTCTCAAGAGAAAGGATATGAAGATTTTGGATGTTATCCTACACCTGAAGGAGACCACTTGCAGAGAGAGGTTCAAAAGTTAGTGTATAACATAGTATAAATAAGGATTAAGGACATGAAAAAGGCATCCCATATTGGTTTTAGGATTCCATACCCCTGGAATGGATCTATACCAAGTGAGATTAATCGTAAACAAAACCTCGATTGGATGGTTATAACACTGCTTGAGACTAAAAATGGATTTAAGAGGTTGGAAGCTTATGAATGTAATGTTATTCAATCTCGCTGGTGAGAGGTCCCTATATTATCACCTTACAACCCTCTTCCCATGTCTCCATCCATGCAATTCCAATTTGAGCCCTATAGTCCTAATCTTTCACCTGCTGCCCATATTGTGAATCCCACTTCTTCATCTCCTATTCTTCCATCCCATCATGAATCTTCTGCCTTTTTCTTTTAAAATTCCTTCTTTTCTACAAATGTCATCAAGAAAAGAATTTGTACATCTTCCACTACCTCAACCAATGAAGGAAACAATTGAATCCCAACCCACCCCTCCTCTTACATTCCAGAATCCATTTTGGGAGGACCAAACTTATGATATTAGCAAAGAAGAGGAGGATATGGTTAAGGAGACTAGCAAAGAAAATATTGTAAAGAATCAAGGAGTGGGCTGCAGGACTCAACATCAAGAAAATTACACTCCTAACAAAACCTCTTTCAAAAGTTAAGACTCAAGAACAAGTGGTACAAACTAGTTTTGTGGCAGAGACAGAACAAGCACGAGTGGATGATGACCAACAATCTACTTGTTTGGAATGCAATATCCATATTGGTTCCATATCATCAGAAGAGGTTGAATCACCACAAGTGGAAAATTCCATTGTAGAAGAGAAAGAGCTAGCTCCAAGTTCACTAGAAGAGGAGCCTGTGCAAGAAAAAGAAGAAAAGCTCCCGAATGTGTAGAATGTCTCAGATGAGTGTAATGATCCTAATTACCATGCATGTCAAGAACTTGCTACATTTCTAAAAGGTTGCAGTAGCTTGCCAAGAGTATCATCGATGTTACAATTAGTCACCAAGAGCTTCATGTTGTGGAAAAGGCTGAGGAAGATTCGAGATCTTGGATGTAGATAAAGCTATGCAGGAGGTTTCAAGTCCTTCCTCTTCTTCGTTTTTTCAAAACTTTAATTTCTTAGATGAATTTGATCTTGCAAATTTTATGTTTGAAGATGAAGAAGGTTATGGTGGATCAACTGCTAATTCAGAGAACATCATAGGGGAGGTTGAATCCTTCACACAATGAGAATGAAGAAGCAAGTTGTTTATTAGATTTGGAGGAGTGTTTTGATGAGCATGAGCCTGTGGAGTTCAACAACTTTGCTATTCTAGCATCTCTCCTCCAACACAAAGTGCCTATTGCTATGGAAGGAAGCACTCAAGAACAACCCATCACTCCAAGAAATCCTTTAGAATCTGAATTGGAGGAATTGAATCTTCCACATCTCTCATTGAACAAAGAAGCAAATGAGCATACGGAAGAAACTGAGCCAAATTTAGGATCCTTAAGTGAATATGAAATCATTGGGATTTTCTTGCTCTCAATTGTGGAACTTGTTTTGGTTAATGAACCAATTTTGGAGGAGAATGTTTTTGAAGATATATTTTCCCTAATAATTATCAAAAGCAACGGGTGAATGAATCCAAATTTACAAGTTTCATGTGGGATGAGAAGGTTAAAAATGTAAAACAACTTTGTCTTCAAATGGAAGTGGAACTCCTATATGAGCAATATGCTTCAAACAATTGCAATGATTTTCCATTGACTTCATTAGAGACTGCATGCAATGATAAAGAGCTGCATTTTGTAGAGGAATTTCTTATTTTCAAAGAGGGAAAGAAGATAACGAAGGGGGCATCACTTTGGTACCACTCATTCGAGAGGAAGATCAATTTTTGTAGACAGCAATAAGAGGGAAAGAACTTCAAAGGCAACAACTTTCGTGTAAGGATGTTTTCCAGACACTTCCTTGTTAAAGTTGAAGCTCAAAGTAGTGGGTATTTTCAAAGGAATATACCATGTCCCATAAGGTACTTGGCTTCATTAAATCTAGAGGAGAAGCCACAACCAGTCACATTCACTTCAGAATGTGAGGATGAATTTTACAAGATCCCAAGGATAAGTTGATTTGCCTATGCAAAACAAATGCAGAGCAACTAAAAGAGGGATACTTTATCTTTCCAGTTGATGCCTTGGTAAACCAGGTGGAAGATTGGGCTCGTTTCCGTTTTTCACTCTCAATCTCAACCATGTCCATTGTCAAATCATCTTCATGGCTGCCCATTTTAAGGAAAGGGAACTATTTTGCACAACCTTGATTAGCTATAGGGTTCATTTAGCCCACCTGTGCCTCCAGCTTAGTATAGAGTAGGAATAGGTTTTCTTTTAGTAGATTAAGTGCCCTGCACACCACGCATGCTTAACTTGAAGCATGTATGGTTTTCAATTTCAGCATGTGTTGTGTTTTGTTGTTGCCTTACACATTATATCGAAAGTGGAAATTTTCGAAGAAGGAAAAAAAACTCGGAGTTTTAATAGAGTTCCATGATGTCCCAAATTCAAAAAATGTTTACTCAAAATTCTTTGAATGTGTCATGCTTTCCAAAAAACACGAGTTCCAATGTGCTTCATATTTGACAACATTAGATTTTGATACAAGGTCAAACGATCTACTTCAAGTTCAGGATCAGTTTTGGGAATAACAATGATTCCATGCCCAATGGATGTTAGATGTTTCTTAGACTAATGCTTAACAGGTAAGCATCCCCAAGAGGTCACCAAAAATGTTATCCATTTTTTCCCTCCCGGGAAAAAATGGACAATAGGGGTTTACAGGCTAAAATGGTTAAAGTTGGTGTGTAAAATTTTCGGCATTCTACTATACTTCCATGATACCTTGGAACTAAAGAGATCAAATTTTGGGTGAAAAATGTTAAAGGTAGTAATGAAGGAAGCACTGAGTTAGAACAACTTGCATAACAACTCGGCGAGCTAAGCATTGAGCTACTTAGAAGGCATTGATGGGTTACAACATTGAGTAAGGTTATATGACCAATGGAACTTGGCCGAGTTATGTTCATAGCTTGATATGAGCTTATTTCCTTATTTAGTGTGATACTCAACAAAAGAATGGAGATAATATTGATCATCACATTAGCTCGGCCAAACTCGGTGGTGTAACTCAAAAGATTGAGTGATAAAGTGGGAAACTCACCTGCACAGATGCACAATTTCAGGAATTCGCTAGCTCATGAGAACATTTTCGCTATGGCCGAGTAACGAAGTGAGCCATACAATAGAGCTATGCGTTATATCGAGTTCTTATTGGCTTGGATGTTGAAAGGTGAAGCGAGCTCATTAGATCGTGTATAGAATCCAATGAGCTATGATGGAGAGTGACATTTTGTTGCAATGAGATGCACTGGTCGATTGGATGAAGATAATGCTAAACACAATTACGGGAGTAACTCGCGGGCTTGGCAGAACACAGTTTGGGAAGCCGAGTTATTCACATTGGGAGGTGTTACATGTTCCTCGGCTACAAACATGGTTCCTAAGGCACTTGGATTGATCAAGGAGAGCTCGGGAAGAGCTCAATCGAATGAATGTGTGAATATCGGGTTTGCAGTGATGAGCTCGGATAAAGAACATATTTGATGAATCGAGCTAGTGGAGTAATCTCGACTAAGCAATGAGGTGATCGAGTGACAACATGGAACTTCACAGGGTTACATTAGATACATGGGAGAGGTCTGATTCCATTATATTATAAAGGCTCAATAGGTTGGGAAGACAACACAAGAAGTGAGTTTAAGGAATGGAAGGAGGTGTGCACTCGTGATACCAAGCTATGGTCAAACAACACAAAGCGAGTTCGAGACCTGATCCAGTATTGCAGGGTATAGTTGAGTATGGAGCATTTGTGAGGCTCGACAAGTAACGGGCTTAGAATACAAACAAGGAGCGTTTGTGGGTTTTGATTGGACTCACCATGGAATGCCACTACGAGAGTTGTGAATGAGCTCAGAAGAGATCCAAGGGTGTTGGCCGGTGCTTTGTGAGCGGAGAAATAAGTTCGATCCAGAGCCAAAGTAATGATTATACAATGGAGATTTGGCTCAAGATTGGAAAGAGAAGCGAGCTTGTAAAATCTAGGCAAGGGTCAGATAGAGGCATGTTATCACATAGGTGGAAACTCATCGAGCTTGTCGATAGCTCGTATGGAGTGAGTTAGTCGGGAATGTTTGGTGGTTTAGCGGTATGGAATAGTTTGTTAGGAGTCCGACATGGCATATCACCGCAGAAATGAATTTCGAGCTCGAGGGGATCGAGAGATTTCTCATGGGAGAAATGTGCATGAAGGCCGAGGCTGATCACCGTGAAGGTGTTGATTTCAGTGTATTGAAGCACAACGAAGATCCAATTGGTGAGCTTGTAAAATGAACTCATCCGTAATACTTGCGTAAACCATGTGAGATCGAGTTAGTGATGTTTCGAGATACCCGTTTGGGGTTTTCAAAGGTTCGAGCTTCGGGTGTTCAAAAAGTCGGGATGACAAGTAGAGGAAGTGTGAGCCAACTTTTGAACTCCGAAGTTTGGAATGTGGAATTCGGGTTTCATAATTGGCTCATTTCGAGGTTTGGGTGAGTTGCATTTCGAGGTTTGTTTCGGAGGTACCCATTATGGGCGTTCGGATGTCTCGGGTTTGGAACTCGTCCCGACGAGTTGGTGAAAATTGGAAGAAGATCCTGAAGCCCGAAATCCCGAAACTCCAAAAATTCAAAGTTTCAAATTTTTGGGATTTGGAAGTCCTAAGGAGATTGGAGCTCGGAAAATGATGAGATTTGGTTTTTGAAGCCCGAAAGGGTGAGCTCTCGGTGTCCGAAAGTGTGTTGATGAACACAAGTCATGGCGAGTCATCTGATGATCACGAGGTGATGGGTGGAGATATTTTTGGAAGTCGTGAAGGTGTAAGGTGAGTTAGAACTCACCATATGGAGGTAAGGGGCCCAATGAGCTTGACTATGGATACTTGGAGCTTGGATTTTGAAGCGGTGTTTAACCCAACAGAATGAATACGAGGCACCAAATAAGAGCTTGTAGAGGAAAAAGTGAATAACTTATTGAGTTAAGTGGAGACCGCGGAAATAATGTAAAGGTGAGGCATCGAAAATAAAGTGGGGGATGTATAATGCAATGGCTCACTTATGAAAATAAATGTGAGAAACCCGAGGAGTCAATGAGACGTGGCTCGCCAAAAATGTGGAAGGACTCGTTCAATTCAATGCAAATGTGAGGCTCACTATCCATGCAATGGTTGGGCGGAGTAAATGCAAACCACATAGCATAAGGGTTGATTCTAAGTCACTCTAAAGGTGGTTGGGTAAACAAAGAAAGATATGTGGTGGAATAATAAAGGAACCCATCATTCAAAGTGGTGAAGAACGCTTTTGAAGCCCATGATGTAGACATAAATCACAAAACTCACTTTTTGAATAAGAAGGTAACTCATTGAGCCATTTTGTGACTTGGCGAGCTGGTGGAGTACAATGCTTGGGATACCCAAAAAGTGAATTTTTCTCAACAAGCCATAAATTCCTCCCCAATTGTCTGCTTTTCCACAAAATTGTAGTCGTTATTAAGCATGGTTGACTTTGCTCGCTACAAATTTGCCTAGTTTTTATGGATTCTTCCTTCTTTTTCTCAACAACTCAAAAATGTTATAAATTGTAAAGGGGTGTTTATTCTAAAAAAAGTTAGACATTTTCCAAGCTTCCCCTCTCTTCACAAGCTGAGTGTTGTGAATTTGTAGGCTTTCAAGCCTTTCTTCTCAAAATTGTAATGGCATCCTTTGCCTTTCCATGCTGTAATGATGCACTGTGCAAGTGCTTGAAGTAATCAAATTGTGTTTTGTGGCTAATTATTTGTCCTTGCATTATTTTTTTGCTACCATTTGCCTTTCTTCGTGTCTCCAGGGTACTTGTGCAACCTTGTTGCCTTTTGTAATTTTTGGAGGTCATTTTGCTTATTAAGGAATGATGTATTGTATGTAAAATGAGTATGTGATGTATCTTTGTCCTCCTCATGATCATCTCTCTTCATTGGTAAATCAAAAACTTGTCTAGAAACACCCTTTCTTGGTGCATCACTACTTCTAGTATAGGGTTTACTTCTTGCAAATCTCTTTCCCTAAATCCCATGAAAATTTTAGTATAGTTCTAGTTAGTTTTTTTATTGCATTAGAAATAGTGTCGTGTTTAGTTTATGAAGAGGAATCCGGCCTTCTCTGGAGGTTCACCTCGAGCCCAAGTCCCATAGCTTGAGAGGTGATCTCATGTTACCGAATCACACCAAATGCCCTACTCATCACTTGGCCATTGAGAGGGTGTTGTGATTTGGTGATAACAAAATCAATGGCTAAAGTCTCTAAATCAATAACTACCAACCGAAAATCCCTTTTCTAACTCTTTAATGTTACCCTTAACAAAATCAAAACATCCGATAGTAAAAATTCATACAATGAGGGTACTAATGTTGATCAAGACAAATAAACACACTTACTAATTTTTGACATGATTTGTGTAACATCCCACTCATCTTCCACATATTTTACATGCTTTGATTATTGTTGAAAATGCTCATGATGTTGCACGTCGGCTCCTCCTGTCATTTACTCTTTGGCTCCCATGGGCTCCACTCAGCCTCTTCATAGTCCAATTTCTATTCCTACCACTACCACTCCCATCATTAAAACTAACACTCCCACTGTACAACCTGGTTCTTCTTTGAATATGTCTTATTGAACTTTTTTATATCAGGATCTACAGACGCAAATTTCCCACCTATAGCTCATCGCTTCTCATGTATCTCCATCTCTTGACTCTACTTCACTCCTTCATACTCCTTTTGCACATGCAATTTCCGCATATCCGCTACCACCAAAATTCAACTCCCTAAGTTGTCAATCTTTAAAGGTCATGGATACCCACAAGAGCATCTTTGAGCCTTTCACATGACATGTCATGAATATGTGAATGATCACACTATATTAGAAAAAAATTCCTTGCAATCTCCATGATTATGCGATGTGTTGGTTCTATGACCTACCTATCCACTCGGTAACATATTTCATGCATCTAGCTAATACTTTTCTCACTCATTTCTATATCAATATCGGCTCTAAGATTTCATATGCACAACTTACACAACTTAAACAAGGTCTAATGAACATCTAGTGGATTATGTCTTACGATATAAAAACAACCTAGCTAAGATGTCTAATGTGCTTGCAGATTCTGAGCTTCAATACTTATTCATTTAAAGTTTATTACCACCTCTTCATAAGAGCATTTTATTTGAGACATCTCCCTCATTTGATCACTTGTGTCACACTCTCAAGCTACACGAAACTAAACTCTTATCTATAGGCAAGCTTAAGTATCAGGAGAAAGCCTCATCCTCGATGCACTTTCAAAGTAAAACACCTTTTAAACTAACTGCAAAACCTACTGATGCTAAGGTCATTGTCAATGTTGTCTCTAACACCAAAGAACTTCAATGGCAACCACCTAAGCGTACATTTACAAAGTTGACTATTGCTCCATAAATTATATTACAACAAATTCTTGAGAGCAATCTTATTACACTTCCTCCTCCACTCGACTTAGACCCATCTCGTCCAAAAAGTTCGAAATTACAATGAGAACTTTTGATGCGACTATCATCAATGTGTCAGACATTCTACAAATAGGTGCTTCAAACTTCACAATATCATCCAAGATCTTATCGATGACAAAAAAACTTGAGCTTCCAAAGCCTACGACCTCTGCACTAGTCAATGAAAATCATAAGCTCAAAATATTCAATAATTTGCTTCCAAAACATGACAAGAAAACGACCGGCTCCTCGGATAATCTTACATATCATGTAGTGCCTCCCGATCGGGGCTCTTGATTTCCTAATTGTTCATGCTGAAATTTCTCCACCAATCATTTCTTTCTTTGATCATGATCATCATGCTACATTATCTTTTGATCACTTGCACATTAATGCTTCTATCGAGATCCATCCCTATAAATAACACCAAAGTGGATCCATCATGGCATATCAACGCATGTTTTACTCCACTTCTTATTGCTATTGGCTATCTACTCTCACAAATTTCATATCCAATAGATAATTCATATGGGATCATCAAGCTTCAAGTTAACGTTAGTCCTCTCACCATGCTTGTGCCCTTCCTTGTAGCACAATAAATTGAAAGGTGTGACATGCTCTTAGGTCCTAATTGGATTCGCTCGGTCTCAGTCTATCATATCCATGAATCACTTGTGTCTCAAGTTCATTCACAATAATCAAGTCATCTCTATCAAAGGTGTTCCTCCATCCACTCCATGGTCACCACCTCCTCTTAAGGTTGCCATTGCATCACCTAGTCCATCTAGTTCTCCACGGCCTATTGATCCTAAAGCACAATCCGCTCCTAGCTCACTTGTTCGCACATGACCTGTGCGGTCTCATCATTCTGTTAGTCTAGTATATCCATCTAGGTCCATCATGAGGACAACTCCTATATCTAGGCATACTTCAACATCTCGTTTCACTCCACATAGGAGTCAATCACCTCCACGCTATGATTCACATAGGACTCGATCACTGCACATTTTGTTACATAGGTGCCCACTATATGCTCATCGCCATGCATATAGGCTTCATTCACCTGTATAACGTCTATCTCATACACTACTAGTCTTCAAGAATTTTCACACATATTAATCTCCTCCAACGTTGGATGGAGGGCCTTCATCTTTCACTTTTATTGGATAGTGGACTTACCCTTGCAAAATTAAGGGGCATCACACTTATTCTCTCCCCCCTCTAGCATAAACATGTGTCTTGTACTCTCATCACATCACACCTAGATCTTTACACACAATATACACTAGTATCATCATTTCCCGATGACGCACTCTTGTGCTTTGGTTCACATTTGAATTTTGAGGGAATACTATACACATGAACCATGTACACCGCACACCGTACACACCACACATTCTCACACACTTGACCATATCACACATTTTACACTAGATACATTCACCACACATATCACTAACATTGCTTAGTCACACTACATATTACACATCTCACACATCGCACATCATACACTTAGGACATATTCTCTCATAGCATCTTCTACACACTTTGCATCTTATGAACACTCTACATATTCGCACTACATCTCTCGTACATTTCCTTATACACGTTGTGGTAATTACCCTATGACACATTATAGTTCCACGGTCCATGCTTGACTGCTGATGGTATACATCTCAAATGGACCTCATCACACTCACACATTCAATCACTCACTCACTTCCTCACATGCTTACATCCTATACTCGCACTTTGACGATCACATCTTTCTTGTACACATATTTCAAACCATTTACTAATGACGCACTCTCATTTACGGTTCATTCTTAACTACTGAGGGGGCATAAATAAATGAACCTCATTGCATGCATACACATCCACTCGGGGGGCACATTGCTCCTATCATTCACACTGCATTCCATTCCATCTCATCCACAACATACTACATATATTGGTTACATTTACTCTTACTTATTGATGCTTTTACATGTTCACTTTATTACACATGCTAGATAGATATCTTGTATGTCATTATCTTTATCATACACACATGTGCATTCACTTGCTTTCTAGTTTTGATAAAGCAGGTTCTAAAGATCTATTACACGCAACATGGATGTTTGTCACAATACCAATTACTAGTCCCATAGAGGCTCCTCAGGAATCCACTTTTGTACACTATAGGTGTTATTATTTCATAACACATTACTTGATCTAATTATACACATTTTTACATACTTTTTTATCTTTCTAACATGCTAACGGGTGCTTCATGTGTAACATTTATTATGCAAGACTATCTGCTGCCATGGTCATCTTTTACATTGCTTTCTCTTTATATGCTCTTGTTTGCAGGATTTCCCTTTTTCTTGTGTGCACATGTCTCAAGCTTGTGGCTGCTACGGATTTGATTGTCTTGCGACATCATGAGTGATGTCCCATGATTTCAACCCGCTTTTCGTGGTCTACATTGTCTTCTTACGTCTTAGCATACATATTGTTTTCTTAGAATACATTTTGTCTTATACATGCGTGTTTGTCTTTACTTGTAATAACCCTTGTTTCTTAGCCATTTTGTTTGCGTGTGCCTTAGTTTCTACCAAGAACATTCCCTTTTCCCCTACAGGGCATAGTTTCAACACAACTGTCAGTCCTCTTTTGGGTTGCATATTCCTTCAAATGACGTTGTAAGTACCCCAAATGAGGGGAACATCATTTGGGTAAGTTAGTCACCCCATAAAATGTTATACAAAATACAACACAATACTGATACAACACATTTTTTTAGTTTCGAGACGGGCTCGAAATCGACTTGGGTCCTTAGCACAACGATGTCCTTCTTAGATGCCAAGAAACTAGGGGAAAATAAGCAACGACATCCTTCTTGGATTCCAGTAACCAAGGGGAAATTACACAATGATTGGTAGTTCAATACAGTCTACAGAACTCCACACAATGATTTTTACACGACATAAATTCCTTAGCACATTCACCAATTTTACACACCATCTGCAGTGGTGTCTTACATTGCAGGAAACAACTAAAGGTTGGAGGATGACACCAGATTTTTCTCCCTACACTTCTTCTATAACATTGGCATCAAATTGCCCCAAAACTTCAAGCGGCTGGCCCAACTGGCATGAGATCACCCAAAACAATTGGTCTTCTACAACATCTTCAGGATCCTTTCTACACCCTTTTTCTCATCACAAATCAGGTGCACATGTTCCTTTTTCACATTTTCAGCATTTTTACATACTTCTTTACATACTTTTTACACATATACATGTGTATTTGACTACTTGTTCGTTCTTCTCTTTTACAAGTCCATCTATATGGGAAGCGGTAGTCAACATCATCACAACAACAACAACAACATCAACAATAGGTACATCATGACATCTACACATGCGTTTCCGCCCTAGGTTCATTTTCATCACCACTTTTTGTACTTTTTCCTCCTTAGCATCCGCGCTTCACATTTCTATCACTCCACACTTTGTCTAGTCCTCAAAGACACTTTTGACAACAATCTACATGGTTATCGTGTACACATCTCTTATCTAATTTACGTTACCAAGATTTCTACTCACCAACATAAAGCGGGGACAAATGTAAACTCAAAATCATCCACTTTGGGTAATTATCTAGTCCTTATAACATACTACTATTCATATGATTTCTAAGTACTAATTAACCCATGTCTTTAGCCACCTTTGTTTGCTTTATGTTACCACTTTTGGTCTTACATCCTTACTAGCTCAATCTTCCTTTTTATACTCTAACTTTAATCATCCTGGACACCAGGGCCCAACCAGATGTTAGCGCCAAGCGCCCTCATCCACTATGGGTGCCCCTCGGCCCCTTTGTACTTTACTCAAACTTTTTGGGTTCTTTCTGAGCCATTTGAGCATCTTATCTTTTTGGTAATCGGTTGTTTCGGGGTTAATTGTGTAATTCAAGAAAAGGAATCATATAAATATAAAGTTATATGATCATAACAAGGGACCAAGCACCAAACATTAGCTATCGCCACCTAAGGTTACATCCATCAAACATCTAAGAGCTTCATTGCATCCATCTAGCATCATCACAAGGAACACAAGGGCTAGTTATTCTACATACACTTCATAGGAGGGAATTTCATTCTATTCCATGCACACATCTATTACATTTCTTTACATCTAACTTATTTGCTCACTATCAAGTGTGGCTCAAATAAGAGCCACCTAGGGCATGATTCAACACACAAAACTAAATTAGGTCTGAGATGTAGTGCAACTCTTAGTCGTAAGTTCACCATTGTGATAGCGTAGAGACAGGTCCTGAACCCTCATTCTACATTTTTCTTTTTTAGAATTTGATGTTTATTTGAGGGTTTTACAAGTTCATATTTCATCGTAGGTTTCTAGTGACCTTGGCGATCTTGGTGTGACCTCGAGTGACAAAAGACAACTAACAATGAACATATCATGACCACCTAGAGGAGGTTTTCTCGAGCTTTTCCACATACCCATGCGCCAAGAAACAAAGCCTAGGGCACCAATGGCGCCCCGTCCCTTTCTAGGTGCCCCAATCCACCTCCTATATGTCTAGATCTACATTTTCTTAGTCTATGTGTGGCGCTCTTGCGCCATGTTCACTGGTCAACACTTCAAGACACTCCATATTTTATAGTGAATCAGCTAAGTACATTCTTCTCCTCCTTGTAATTCAGGTTTCATTATTTATTACTTAGTTTGCTTGGGTATTCATTGTCGTACTTAATTGCATATTTATTTACGGTTCATAATAACATCGATTAGGCATAAAATTCACATCTAGTTTAATCGGTTGAAATCAAGTTGAGTTTGTTGATATGAGAGAACAAGATGAAGGTAAGGCCCTTTGGAATTTTGCGCATAGAAAGGATAGATATTATCGTAGTGAAGTTTGATGTTAATTTTTAAGTGATAAGGATCACAAAAATAGATAATTACCCTAGTCTACTTAGACAAGAATGCTCTTAAAATATTTGGCTCTTTATTTGGAATGTCTCCAATGTGTGAAGTAATGTCTAGATGGATATGAATAGCTCATGTTGGTTTGTTTAAAAATGAGGATTTTATTTATCTTTCCCACTCACCCGACCCTAAAATATAGCTAAGGCCAAATAAAATTACCCATTTAAAATTATGAACACTAGACAAGCACATGATGGCTTTAGAAATGCCAAAGGTTCATGACCAAACTTATCTAAAGGCTACAGACCTATCCAAATGTCATGAAACTCGAAATGAAGGTAATATGATGCTTGTTAAGATGTTTAGAGAGTTATTATGGAGACCATGAGATGTTTCGATAGTATTAGATAGAGGTTAGGAACAACCTTAGAAAACTATCTAGGATATTCAAAATGGATAAATATGCATGAATAAGGATGAATACGTATTGATGGACAAAATGTATTAAAAGATGCAAAAAAATATTATTTTCAAGTGCTTGGACCAAATTTAGGGTACAACAATAGTAAACATTGGTTTTAAGCATATGAAATTATGCAAATTCTCGTAGCTACCGCATGCATTTGAAATTTAAGTGTTGGTCCAATTGCCTACATACTTGTTTGTTATTGTCTATAGTGTTCCATTGCTAAGAGGCTTGATAAATATCAAGGAAGCTCAATGTTTCCCGGTTTAGTGTAGGCCCCAAAGTAATTTTTTTTTCCTTACATATTTTGAAGACCTAGAGGTTGGATTAGGGTTTTGAAGAAGGAGCTTGATTTCCTAGTAATTCACGACATATCCCTAGACACATTGAGACCATGATTAATACACTATTTTGTAGGTTAGGGCAAGAAGAAAATATTTAAATCATTCAAATTCATCTCACCCCAAACATCTTTACGAAATAGGTTAGCTCAATTTTGTAGTCTAGTGTTTCAACGAGTTGTTCATCATGTATTTTGGACTAGTTTTCTATAGCATTTTTTTATTCAATTGGATTTTTATTTATAGATTAAAATTTTATTTAAATCTAATTATAATGTGTTGTGGTTAGCTTAGTATATTTTATAATATCGTTAATAAATATAACCTACAACGAGAGCTAAGGGAGGGGTGGTGGAGTGTAATAATGAGTGACGTCAATTAAAAATACGACCTTAAATTTGACATCCTTTTAATTGTCATATGATAGTTTTTCTTCTTATTTGAAAACGAAAATTAAAAAAATCACAATATCTTAAATGTACGAATTTGTAGCCCATTTTTTTAGAAAGATGTTTCAATTACACATGGGTGGGATTAGGTTGAGACCCTCTATCAACCAATCAATGACTAATTTATAATAACATGATAATTTTATTAATTAATATAAGACCGTATAATAAATAAAATTATATAACAAAGAAAAATATATACCTTGAAACTAATATTTTTATACATTTTTAAATAAACATATTTGAGATACTTATACTAATGTAAAACTATAATAGAAATATATGTTAGTTTGAATAATCGAAAAAGAAAAGATGTAAACTAAACCATTGTCTCAAGTAGGACATGACACTTGCTTTCATTTTCACAATCTTAAGTGTGATCATGTACTCTTGTGTTGAATCCCTACATGCAAAATTGGAAGATTGAATGGCCGAGGGAGGTTTTGGAAAGCGAGCGGAGTGCTTTATGTTCCTTCTTTTTAAGTATATGTGGCTGATCTTTCCAACGAGTATATATGTGTGATCTCAATGATGTTAATATATTTTGGCTTTTGGAATAAAGCCAGTATGGGAATTTGTGTATGGGATGTAAAAGTTTATCTCCGAAAATCAATTAAATTAGATAATTGATGGCAGGTTGATTATGTAAAATTGCTATTGTCCAAAGTTTTGGATTTTGTTATTGGAATTGTTGTTAATTGATAGTTTATACGTAGATTCTTGATTTTTGGGAGATTTTTAATCCAAAACAAACAATTTAAAATTATTAATTTTTAATTAGGTTTTTTCATATGTCAATTAAAATGCTTTATATTTTTGTTTTATACGTGGTTGGGACGCCAAAAGGTGGTGGAATCACTCTCCACGAGTGGCCTTAAAGGAGTATAGTCTTAGGTGATAAACCACGTCTCTTATTAAAAATCTGGTTTGTGATATTCCCTATAATCTCAACCATTCAAAATTTCGATAAGTGCGAAAGATGAAATATTTGGGTATTATGGGATCTATTCCCAGTTTTGTTTGAGTATATTTGGACAGAAAGAGAGAGCAATTTAGAATATATTTATTGTTTTGTTTTTGCAAATCTAGAGTCAAGGAGGAATGCCATTTTCTTGTGAAAATAATGGTATATATACATATAGATGCATGTATATGGTGTATATATCTTAGGGAAGTGATAGAGCTGAGATTGAGAGTTAAAATGAATAGTGGGCAAGTGTACATGGGTGCTTATTCCTTTTGGGGGTTGCCCTTTTAGGCACAGTGTTACTTGCTACAGCATGGATCATGTGGTGGAAACCCAAAGGTGGAAGGAGTAATAATGGTCACAAACTACCACCAGGATCCACTGGATGGCCATTAATTGGTGAAAACATAGCTTTCTTTCGAGCCATTAATTCCACTAATAATCATCCCCGTCAGTTCTCTATAGAACGAGAGAAAAGGTAATTACGAGCACTAAAAATAGTGATTTCTTTTTAATTGAAGGGTGATAAATATTCATGGAGTTTTGTAATAACCAGTGAAAAACATTGATTTCTTTTAAATTTTAGGATAAATATTCACGGATGTTTGTAGCTTTTAAGGTGTATGATTAATCTTCTTTTTCATTTTAGTGTTAAGAATAGGTCATAACCACCAATATAAAGCCTTCCACTGAAGAATAGTATAGAATATAAGACAGTTAATGTAAGGGAAGCTTCCATCCATAGCCTTTCATGGTTTTGGGTAGTTTGTAGTGGATTATTATATAAGTAACAATATATAACGTTATTATATATATCATCTTAAAATGTGTTTTGGAGAATTTATTAATCTGTAATCAAAATGGTTAATTATATTATATAGATAACAACACATTAAATTGTTATCTTTATCATCTGAAGTTATATTTTGGGCAATTCAGTGACCCACTGTCGAACTTTATATAACAATTTACTTCGACTCCGGGTCAATAGACTGTCCAAAACGCAATGTGTGATCTTTAGTTTAAGGTGATATTCAAACTTTTTTCAAATCTTTCTCCAAATTTGTTTGTTGAGAGAAGCTACTTACACCACAAGCTGATAGCTCTGAAGAAAAATGAAAATGCAGGTATGGGCCGGTGTTCAGATCCAATTTGTTTGGAAGTGCACAAACAGTTGTATCAGTGGATCCAGAGTTTAACAAATATGTTCTGCAAAATGAGGGAAGATTTTTTCAAGCCAAATACCCCTCTACTAACAACAATCTGGTCGGCAAATATGGTATGGTCACAGTCCATGGAGAACTCCAGAGGAAGCTTCATGCAACTGCTGTCAACTTATTGAGGTCTGAGAAGATGGGCTCTGATTTCATGGACGACATACAAAATGCCTTCTCCACAGCAATGGACAAATGGGTAGATATGGGAGACATCCATCTCCAACACGAGTGCCACAAGGCAAGCATTTATGTTTGTTATATGTTTCAGATTTCAGCAATTTTATTTACCGGCTTTGATTCTAAATATGGGTGACATGCAGGTTGTTTTGAATTTGATGGGGAAAAAGTTGTTGGACTTACCTCCTGCGCAAGGAATGGAAGGAATTTACCAGGCTTTTAAGGATTTTGCAGGAGCTCTTGTCTGCCTTCCCATCAATATCCCCGGATTTGCTTATTCAAAAGGAATGAAGGTGCCCATTCAGTTTTTTTTTTTTTGCCTTTCTTATTTCGGATTCATATAAATTAATTCTATCTTTAAAAATAAGAGGCTTACAGAGATCGTAACATTTAGAAAAGGATTTTGGAAGAAATGGCATTGTTGAATGCAAAGTAAGAGTACGTTGTTTTCTTCCGTAATTAAACCTGCTTAGCTTACTATCTCATTTGTAAAAACTTCACCAAATGTTGTGCCTCATAAACCATTCATTAACTCTTTCAATTTATGCAAATATTTTTATGGAGTTTTCTCTAGAATTAAACCCACTTAATTCATTACTCTATTTGTAAAACTTCTGTCTGTCGCCCATCTCAATATTACTTCAACTCATTCATATATATATATATATAACTATGAAATTTTCCTGTAATCAAAATCACTAAAGCTGTGATCACATTTACAAAACCTTTTTAAGAATGTTGTTTATTATAAACCATTCTCCCAAAAATATTTTTTCCAATCAACAGTTGACAAATGTAAACTTGTATGATAGATAAGCCTATATGTCTAAATTACCCAAACCAATACTTAAGTGGAAAAATTATTGGAATTTGCAGGCGAGAGAAATTATCGTAAGAACAATTCACGAATGCATAAAGGAGAGAAGGGAGCATCCAGAAGTCGAGAGGAATGATCTCTTGACCAAACTTGTGAAGGAGGGATCTCTTTCGGACGAAATCATTGCAGATTTCTTGGTGTTTTTCCTGTTTGCAGGATATGAGACTTCCTCCACAGTCATGGCATTTGCTGTTATGTTTCTCACTCAGAATCCTCGAGCACTCCAAGAGCTTAGGGTGAGTACTACATACGTGCTACCCTTAAGTTACGCTCAGGTTTTTGTCTATAGTTAACAGGGTTGTCCACCGTGGTCGACAGGGTCACTCAATGTAGTGAACCCTCAAAATCTGA
The DNA here is from genome assembly GCA_018340775.1 of Taxus wallichiana var. yunnanensis. Lineage (NCBI taxonomy): Eukaryota > Viridiplantae > Streptophyta > Pinopsida > Cupressales > Taxaceae > Taxus > Taxus wallichiana. The sequence goes on from CM031234.1 coordinate 747,257,256, forward strand.
ATGTAACTTTAAGGTTTTCCTCTATAGATAATTGTAAATATAATAAAAAAATTATTATTATTCTGGGGAACTAAGAAGAACATGAATTATGCAGGCTGAACATGAAGCCCTCTTTCAGGCCAAAGGCAATGAAAAGCTAACCTGGAAGGACTACGAGTCATTGAAATTCACTCATTGTGTGCGTACTGATCTGATATTGTGATATTGTTTTTTTTTCTTGATGCATATTCCATGCATAACCATTACCAGTAACACCATAAATTGCCATGCAGGTGATCAAAGAAACTCTTCGTGTGGGTAATGTTGCTCCACTAATCCCCAGAGAAGCTAAACAAGATATAAAAATGAAAGGTGGGGCTGCTAGGCCTATAAATGTACTTTGTTTTTTCCCTTAACTACTGTTGTAGCTATTATTTTTTATGATGGAAAGACTAAGTTAAATAATCATAATTGTTATTGCAGATTTTGTGATACCCAAAGGATGGTCGGTCCTGGTATTCTTGAATGCCACTCATCTGGATGACAAATACTATCCTGAAGCTCTTACATTCAACCCATGGCGCTGGCAAAATGAGGGCTATGTATGGCAAAACACCAATAAGTTTTTTTTAAAAGAGTTTATACATTATGAGAGTACTTGTTCTTCTGGATCTGATTCATAATATAGTTTATTCAAAATGATAAGTATGAGTTTTAATTTTTCCTGATTTCACATTTTAAAATGACCTTCATAAATGATGATCTTATATGATAACCATTCGAATAAGTCATCTCAAAATGGCTTAAAGATATATTTTCAATTACATAACGCAAATAATATATTTGTGCATACTTAGGAACTGTCAGACAGCCCATGGTTTATGCCTTTTGGAAAAGGTGGGAGGCTTTGTCCAGGATATCATTTGGCCAAATTAGAGATTGTTCTCTTCCTTCACAACTTCCTCACTAAATTCAGGTTATCTCTTTTTCAAACTTACAACCCCCACCCCCCCACACACACATATTCAAACTTTTTATAGTTATAAAATCTAATGTGTATGTGTTGCATGGGCAGATGGGAGCAACTGGAAGATGATCGAATAAGCTACTTTCCTGCTCCTACCTTGGTGAAGGGTCTTCCCTTCGTCTGTTTTCACATTCTCCTCAGTAGTGCATTTGGGCCAATGACATGGGGTTTATCTCAAAAATATTTTTTATTTTTTTTCATTTCCATCATATATTTATGATGAAATAATTTCAGTTTTAAAATTTGAAAAACGCCAATTAGTACGTAAGGGAAAGCTCAAATAGAGCCTAGCAAAGTTCAATTGATTTTTATTCTTAAATTAAATAAGTGTGTATGTGCTTAATTCCTCCTCAGCCAAGAACCATATTCTAAAAAGAGCAACTTCGTTGCTATTTGTTACTTGTGGGATTGCTTTTTTAGACTTTTAGAAAGTGATACAAAATTTCCCCGCCAAACTCTGAGTTATAAAGTGACTAAGATTTTTCAAGACATGCTAATGAAAAACAAAATCAAATATTAAATTGAATTAAAATAAATGAATGTAATTTTGACCTCATGCAAACTTGGTATGTTTGTATATTTATTGAAGCAACTCTAATACATGTCTAGTGAGTAATTAGTATGGTGAATGACGTTTATTAAAGTGGTTCAAATAACTTTGATATTAAGCTTAACAAATTAAGTATAACTATTACTCTTTGTAATTTGACAGCTTTTAAATTTAAATTATCATTTTTAAAATAAAAACTACTAATATAAAAATGAGTTATAGTTGTCTTCAATCAAAATATATCACACCACTAATAACACCCTTCTCAAAAAAGTGTCACCCGAATGAACGTTTCTATTTAACAACAAACATTCTTTGTATGTTGTTTTTATTTGTTTTCATGAATCCTCACACCACATCATTAAAGAGATATGTATTTATGTAGAACTTTGCACCACATAGTATAATACCTATTATAAAAATATTTGAGAAAACTACACATCTATATTATATAAGAATAGTCAACGAATGGTTAGATACCTCTCGGTTGACCGAGGACGTTGACAAAGAACTAGTTCAAAAGATGGAAGATCCTTATCTTGGGGATCAACAAAGGATCCTTTCCACAAGCGAGGGCCCACTCTAGCAGCACATTGATATTCACTCAAGGAGTTTTCATCAGCTAGGGTGTCCTCCTAAGAAGGTTGTGGTTAGACCAACATCCCCATGGTCCACTTCTAGACAACAATGAGCATATCAAAGATTGTATACGTTTAGAAGATGAACAATCTAAAGATTTTGAAGCCTTGAGATATTATCTTAGAAACTTGAATTGAAAATTTGTTTTCTCAAACCAAAACTCTCAAATATGACGAATGCCAACACAAGTGGAAACGTAGAAATAAGAAACACATAGGGTAATTTGACTATTGTATATGTTGTTTTTAGAAGCTTTTAATGCTTGTATTGATTTTAGTGTGATTGTTGTTTGACTAATGACCAAGTTTTATGTGGTCATCTTTGTTTCATCTTAGACCTTGGTCATCCCTTGATCCTTTTTTTCCTATTATGTGTCCTTCATGTTTATCTACCGACGTGTAGACACCTAAATCTGTAATTTGTCACTCGATAATGTCGGTATTGGCTTAATCCATAAATCATGAATTGTGCATGCATTTTGAGTTTTATTCCTATCCTTAGCCTTATGGTATGACTCGCTCTCCTCATTTCTATTGCTCAATGGCTCACACAATTGCTTGCATTAGTCCATAGTAGTTTATCACTCCCAAGTGTCATGCACACGAGCATTCCAACACCTCACTCCCTACCCATTCAGGGACTTCCAAACATAGAGCAAATCATCTAATGGTTTGGTCCACAACTAGCAATTTCTTCCAAAGACACCCGATAGTCACTTTCTCAATTTGATATATTTTTGGGTCGGTATCTCCCGCATGGTTCAAACTTAAGTAAAATTATACCTACGAAACCTTATATAAGAAATTCAAATGCACCCATTTACTCACCCAACATACACCTAACACTTTCAAGAGCACTATAAAAAAATATCATTCCAAAAGCACTCAAACCTCTTTTAAATTCCCTAAAGTACAAGCACACACTAGGGGTATCCCCACACAAATTTGAAGGACCCCAACCAAGTTCAACTTTGTATCATTCCAAGTTGCAAGCCCTCCATGCCAAGTCAAGAAAAATCACGGTAAGGCATTACAAAGAATTATCAAGTGTACATTACCAAAGTTAGCTACATACATATCTAGATATATCACATATCTAGTTGGAGAACTACATTAAGTGTGAGGATTCTTGAAGTAGTTCCAACATAGGTGATGTTTGAAGTGCACTTCAACCCAACCACTAACCATTTTGTAGGGTCTGCTACCCATGGTTAAAGTTTGGAGTTATTTTGGGTCATACAGAGGTTTTCACACATTGTTGATACTCATGGTTTAATAGAAAATCAGATTTTTGTTGATTCGCACATGCACATAAATTACAAAATGTTAGCAATTTGTCACACACGAAATATTTAAATAGCTACAAACCCACCAATCGATTATATACACATTTGATGGTTTTGTTGGTGCTCAATTTAATCCCGCCCTATTCGTTAAAAAACATCTCATTCTGCATGGTTTAAAAGTTTTCTTTGTCTCCTTGTATTGATGTGTGAAAGCTTCTTATTTCATTTGGTTTCCATGATCAGTCCTTTCCTTTGGTCAAGGATCACATTAAGTCCAGATATTGTCTTCCATTTCTCTATCCATGAGAAAGAATTTGTAATTTGGGCGTGAATTCGGGTTTTCCCCTTCCTTTTGTTTTTCTATAGTCATGTTTTCCCTATCAAGTTTTGTCCCAATATCCGTGGAAACGTGGTCCTTTCTAATTGGATGCGGCTTGGTGGGTCTTTTTGGTGAAAATTGCCACTTTTGTCACATTTACAAAAATACCAAATTGGCCCCGTGGCCCCGATAACATCTAATTGGTTAATCAACAAACATGAAGTGATAGGGAAAAAGTCTTACTTTGACCCCGAAGAAGGACACGTGGCAGATTTTCAAGATAGAAGTGGAAGGGCAGGTTTCCGGGGCATTTAGAAACTTTAAGGCCCACTTTAACTCAAAGCTTGGACACGTGGAGGGCCAGTGCTCATTTGAGGATCCGTCTCTAGGACCTACCTTAGTAGTTGCGCCAAGGAAATACATGGAGGTTTCTACTGCTCCTCTCTATACTTAAAATTTTCAAGAAACTTTATAAGGCCTGGGACACGTGGAGGGCCCGCGCCTGTCTGGGAACTTGTCCCTGTACTTTACTTTTGAATAAGCACCGAAGGGACACGTGGAGATTTCCACTGGATCCTGCCCATACTTAGAATTTTTCAACGGCCGATGAAACTTTCTCGGACCCTAAGCATGTGGTGCCTTCCGCTAGTCCTTAAACTCTTTCAACAACTTTTCCGGAATAAGACACGTGGTGAGCCTATGCTTGTTTAGGGTCTCCAATTTTGGGCACCATATCAAAAATGCACCAAAGAGACACGTGGAGGCTTCCACTGGCTCCTTTTATATTGAGACTTTTCAAAGGCCAAAAGGCAATTTTCTGGGCCCAGGGCATGTGGAAGGCCCGCGCTTGTTTTGGGAACTTACCTATGTACTTCACCTTTTCAGTTGCGCCAAGGAAACACGTGGAGGTTTTTCGTTGACTCCTCTTTGCACTTGGCCAACTGCATTCACAACGTAGACCTATGTGGAACAATCCATGCGTGGACATTCATTTCTGAGAGGCACGAATGCAGGCATCCATGCGAGGGCACTCATTTCTCAAGGTGTTTTCTCGAGGGTGAAAAGGATTGCTTGTCAAATCCAGCTATACAGAGCCACCTGAAAATGATTAAACGGGGATTTCTCGCATGATAGAATAAAAAGAATGATTAGAAGGACTATCAAAAAGCTATGGCATGACATCCCAATCATGGTTGAAGGTCTGAGAAACGTGATCAGTTCATGATTTGTCCACCTGGCAGCTTTCGGGTGTAAATTTGTTAAACATCACTTTCTAGACAAATTGGTAACAAGCAAAGGATTCCTCAAATATTCTTCTTTTTTGGGGGAAAATTTGGGATGAGTGAGCGAGTGAATTGTATAAATGCAATGAGAATACTCTTGCAAATGGTTGGGGGTTTAATTCTTACGAGAAAATTTGAGAAAGCCCATCTTCCTGAGAGACCATTTGAGAAACCTATTAATCTCTTGTGTTTTAGATTTGATTGTGTCAAGATGGTTGCAGTGTAAAACCATTGACAAGCTCTAGACTGTTCAAGAAACTTTCCCCTATTGATAAATCTAATAGATCTCGAATTAATCTGTGTTGATCTTGGGCAAAATTGTGTCTGCTTTTATTTTAGAATGTCTTTTAAATGGTTTTGATGTTCTGTTGCAATCTTATGTTAAAATCCCTCCGAATCACATAGGATCTTGTCCTTGTGATAGTTTAGTGGCATTAGCAATTTCATTATGAGAAGAGCCTTCATCCTGTAATGAGATAAACAATTTAAAATCACTTTACTGTCATTTTGTTGATAAATATTTTTTGTAAGCCTATGAGTGTATCTTAGGCGTGATGAACCGGGGTTGTTAATGTTTAATTGAGTCTTTAGCTCGAGCCTTCATGTTGAATTCTTAAAGATTGTGTGAAACCGTGTAGATCTGGGCCTCCATTGATGCACACCTTCTAGTTGAAGGAATATTTTGGCTATTCTGAAGCATTATGTCTATTAGTTTTCCAATTGTTGTAAAGGTTCTCAAAGATCTAGTGAAATCAACTTCATCTTGCTTAATTCCCCACCAAAATTTCAAATAACCATGAATCCTACCCAAGTACCCTTATTTGTGTTGTGTATCCACAAATGAACAAATTCTATTGCCAAAATATACAGAAAAAGCAGGTTTTAAGTGTCTTTAGTAACTTGAACCTTTTTCTTAAAAATATCTCCATTCTTTAGAAGTGACAACTCGTGAGAGTTAAATTGTGGTGTATTGATCATATTTTCTCAAGGTTCCCCTAAAAATTGTGCAAAGAAGGATCTCTTCATGTCCTTCACCAACAGAGGTTACAAAATGGGTCCTCTCACCTTGGTTGAAAGGCATGACCTAAAGTAGTGAGGATAGATCAAATCCTTAATGAAGGTGTTATCCATTTCTCCAATGCCCGAGTGACAAAGAGCCAGCTGAATCCCTTCCTTACTACAAAACGACTTATGATTCATTTGTCTTTGAGTGTCTTGTTAAATATGTGATGTTGCTCGGCTTCCAAGGGAGAATCAATTTGGATACCAACACCAAATGAGAATGGTGCATCATTTTGGCCAACCATCTTCAAAGGCATTCTTATATTTGGCCTTGTAATGTTTCTTACATGATCTAAGTGTAAATACGTTGTTTAAACATCATCATGTGTTGAGATTTGTAAGAATTGTGTGAAGTTACAAGTTTTGTGTGTAATATTTCCAGTTTCTAGTGGTTATTGCACTAAATTTATATCATCAGTGATAAATACTGGTAGAGGAAGGTCATATTTACTAAGCTTTGCAGGAATTAAGTGTTGATAGATATTTGACAAGTCATTTATAGTGCATTTGCACAACTAAGGTGAAAATCCTTAGTGGCGACTCCGTGTTGATTTAAATTTTGATAAATACCAGTGCCTTAACCTATATTAAGTGAAATCTATCACTAATCTTTGTAAATATGGAAGGAAGAATATCTTTCTTCACTAAAGACCCTACTAGAAAGTTGTTTCTAGAACTGGGAAAGACAAATTCAAAAGGAAAAGAGTCTGGAAAATAGTTGGAGATCAGAATCAAGAAAAGAGTTATCCATTGTGGAAAGTGATCAACCTACGGTTGAGGATTACCATTCTTCTTCAAGTGATTCTGAATCAGGTAATCTTTATATAGAATTGAATTCTCCAACTGGAGAGGGGCCTTCATTTGTGTCTAATAAGTGTGCTTCTTTTCTGTCCCTTGTATTTTCCAAAGTTGATAAGGTTTTCCACGAAACAAAGTCTTTAGAGGACATTCATTTTGAAAATTATACTCCTGTGTTCCAAAGACCTCTTGTCCCTCATCATTTTGTTTCTCTTGTAAGATCACCCCCTCAAAAAATATGGCCCAACCTCCACCTAGGCCTCCATTTTTGTCAACACTTTTGGACCTATAGATTTTAGAGGTATGGCTGGATATCCAAATATAGTGCCACAAGATGTTAGAAATAGATTGCCTAAATTTCAAGGGAATAATGCTATCACTGGCGATCAACATTTAAAACTTTTTGTCAATATGATGGAAGAATTTGAGATTAAATTTGAGGATGTGTATATAAAATTGTTTATTCATACTCTTGAGGAGGATGCACATGACTGGTATAAGTCTTTTCTAGATAACTCAATAGATTCATGGACAAAAATGAAAAATGCTTTTAGATTACAATATGGGGATAAGACAGATCCCAGTTTCTTTTGTCTAAATTTGAAAATATTAAGAAGAATCCTAATGAATCTATTCATGACTTCAATACAAGGTTCAATAAGACCTTGAATAGGCTACCTGTAATCCTGAGGCCAAGTGATGTTTCTTGTCTGATAAAATATTCTGATGCTTTTGACAAAAAGGCTGCCTATTATTTAAGGGACAAAAACCCGGAACTTTGAGGCAGCCTTCACCATGGCTTTATAGATTGAAAACAATATCAAAGTAGTTGGTAAGCCTCCTAAGAGGGAAGGTATCAAGCTGATCAATCCAGAGAAGCCTCAATCAAGTAAGTCTGTGGATCTAGAAGAGGTTGTAAAAACATTGGCCGGAGTCTGTTAAGGAAATATCCTATAAACTGGCCGAGTAGAGAGAAGGGGATTGGATAAGGTTCCCAAGGTCAACACAAGCCACAAGGTCAAGAAAGATTTTCAAATCATCCCAGAGGTGATCATAGATCAGATGACAGGGGTAAAGGGCCCATGGGATCAGAAATAGACAACCCCAACCCCGAGAAAATAGATTGGTGCCTGATCCTTTAGCTTCCAGAGTTGCTACTGTGGAAGAGGTCCATGATATGGAGTGGTGTGATAGATGTTTCTTGCCCCATTCCCCATGTGATGAAGACAAAGAAGTTGAGGAAGTTGATGATGATGAGACAAATGATGATGCATGCATGATGGATTGCTCTACAAGTTCACAGTAGGGAGCAACCTCAACTGAATGATAAGTACTAGAACTACTGCTGATTTCTGGGATTGCATTCACTGGTATTACCTCTTCCTCCCACTCATACTTTTGAAATTGATATGGTACAAGATTTTGAGTTGCCTAATAATGATTTTGAGTACTTAAGGGCATTAATGATTAAAAAGTATGATGGAGGAATTCCTTCAGAAGAGGACAACAATTGTTAATGAATGCAATGTAGTTTCCCAAGAAAAGGAATACAATACTAGGAGTAAGGTTTCCAAAGGGGTAGGGCCTCAGCCAAACCAAAATTCCAATTGCTTACCAATATCCCTAAGGAAACCCCTAAAAAGGATGCATCTAAAAGGCTTTGTCACCCCAAATAAAACTTGTGTTCCTCCCCATGCTCAGACTGTGAAAAATCTCATGCCATCAGATGAAGTTGTAAACCTTCCTCCTAATACTTGCCTTACCCAAGTATGTTCCTTGTGACATAGCCCAAATCTTGAGTCAGATCAAGATTATTGTTCCTATTGTTGAATTGCTTAGAATCCCCAGAGCATAAGAAGAGGTGTTTGAGTATTTGGGGCTTAAGGAAGAAAAGGTCACCTAGGGTAAAAATGTAAACAATGTAGAGGTTCCTCTTGCCATTGCAGAATTAGAAAAACCACAAGCATTGGAGGAATTGGGTGAACCACCTGAGGTTTATTTGGGAACTTCTTTGGTTGAGTCTCAGCTGAATGTGGATCCATTTTTCACTACTTTGATTATTAAAGATAGGTTGTTACATAACTGCATGTTTGACTCAGGAGCTTCATGTAATGTAATGCCTCTTGAGGTCATGAATGAGTTGAATATCAAAGTAACAACAACTTATGGGAAATGTACTGCCATGGATTCAAGAGAGGTGCCAGTAGTTGGATGTGTCAAAGGCTTAGTAGTGCAATTGGCAAAGCTTATCCAGCAAGTACTTAACTTTGAATGTAGTAATTGTGGATTGTCCTGCTAAGTGGGGAATGTTATTATCCGAAAAAGGGTAGCTAGTGTGGGTGGAAGTGTGCAAATGGACATGTCTTATGCCACTATACCAATTGAGGGCAGCCTTGTGAAGTTATATGGTGAGAAGAAAATGTTACATCTCATTGAGGACCCTAACAATGCTTCTTATGAAGTATTATACATAGATGTCGATGTCGGTAACTTCATGGGCTATGCTGATTATAAGGAGCATAAAATTGATGAGTGTAAGTCTCCTTAGAAGGTTGGTTCTCCTTGGACCCTGATGTTTGATGGGGCTTGTTCTAGATCTGGTAATGGTGTTGGTATTGTCTTGATATCTCCAAGCCAAGAGGAGTTTAATTTTTCTTTTAAACTCAATTTTGAGTGCACAAACAACATTGTTGAGTATGAAGCACTACTCTTGGGTCTAAGGATTGCATGGAAATATGGTATTAGAGACATTGTTGTTAAAGGAGATTTAGAGTTGATAGTCAAACAAGTTTGTTGTATGCTACAAAGAATCAAAGAATGAGACAATATAGGCATGCAGTTTGGGACTTCATTGAAATGTTTGACTCTTTCAATATAATACATCATGATAGGAGCTATAATACAGTAGTAGAGAAAAAATTGGCAGTATTGGGATAAAAGTTTGAAAATTATACAATGTCTCCTTATTGTGAATATGATGTTGAAATATTGACTAGGCCATCTTTCCTTGACAATATCAAGCACTGACAGGTATTTGAAGATGATGCTCAGGTCCAAAGGTTTTTGCAAAATAAAGGAGAATTTTCCAATCAAAGTATAGACTTGGGAACCAATGGTTTGTGCAAATTGAAGGAAAAGAGACTTTATTTGGTAAGGACATTATTTAGTTGAAGACTAACACTATTCCCAGAGGGTTGGTTGCACTAGAATCAAATTTTGATAATGTTGACTGCATTGTCAATAGACACATGTCAGCCTCGAGAGATGTTGAAGAATATGACCTAGGCACAAAGGATAAACCTAGGAGAATATGGCTAGGTAGCAACTTGAATAGAGAAGAAAAGCAGTCATATGTCCAATTGCTAAAAAAGTACTAGGACTGCTTGGCTTGGTCATATTCAAAACTAAAAGCATACAGGGAAGACCTTTTTCAACATGAAATACCCCTAGAAGCTAATGCCAAGCCATTCAGGAAAAGAAAAAGACCAATTAATCCCCTCCTTTCCTCAAAAATGCAAGAAGAATTGAAAAATTTAAGGGATGGAGGAATTATACAACCTACAAGGTACTCCTCATGGGTAGCAAACCTGGTACCTGTTAGAAAGAAGAATGGGGACATAAGGTTGTGTGTGGACTTTAGAAACTTAAATAAGGCATCAATCAAGGATAACTATCCCTTGCCAAATATGGATAACATGTTGTAGTTAGTTATAGGTTTAGAATTTTATCTACTTTGGATGGTTTTTCTGGGTATAACCAGGTAGTTGTGAAGCAATCAAAAAGAATCAAAATTGCTTTCACTACCCCATGGGGTACTTATGTGTATGTAAGGATGTCATTTGGCTGATGAATGCTTGGAGCTACTTTTCAAAGAGAAATGGATGTAGCATTCTTAGGATATATAAATGACTTCATTGTTGTGTATTAGGATGATGTGATAGTTTTCTCTAGGAAGAGAAGTGATCACCTGCAACATTTAGAAAAAATGTTGATAAGATGTAGGGAGTATGGTATCTCACTTGAACCCTAAGAAACCATTTTGGGGTTCAAAAGGCAAAGCTTCTTGGACACATTGTGTCAAAAGAAGGAGTCATGATTGATCATGAGAGAGTGGAAGCCATTAGAAAAGTTCTATTCCAAGAACCAAAAAGGGAATTCAATCCTTTTTTGGGTAAATAAATTTTATTAGAGGTTTATTTCCAACTTTGCTGAATTGACTATCCCAATCACTAATATGTTAAAGAAGGATCAAAGTATCAAATGGAAAGAAGTAGTTGTTTAAGCCTTTATTGGGATTAAGGAATCATTGAAGAATGCCCCTGTTTTAGTAGCCCCTGATTATAAGATGGCTTTCCAAATGTTTTCCTTTGCTTCAGAGAATACCATTGCATTTGTCCTATTACAAAAGGATGATGAAGGAGCTAAAAGGCCAATTTCTTTCTTTAATAAAGCACTAGAAGGGGCAGAACTGAAGTATACTATCATGGAGAAACAAAAATTTCTTTGGTCAAAGCCACAAAAATCTTCAAGCCCTATATTTTGAGTTCTAAAGTCATTTCTTATGTTCCCCATACCATGGTTAAGGATATCTTATCAGAGATGGAAATTTCAAGCAAGAGATGCCGATGGGTAAATAAGTTGTAAGAATATGACATGGATATCCAAACCAAAAAATTAGTTAGAGTTTTGGTCCTAGCAAAGCTTATGGCAGAGAGCAACCTACAAACAGTTGAGGTAAATGAAGTTGAAGAAGAAAAGTTGAATATCCTTGAAAAATTCACAAATTTTGAATGGTACAAGGATATTATTTTTTATCTCAAACATCTACAGTGCCTATGAGTATTTAAGTAAGAATAAAAAAGGGCACTTAAGTTAGCCTCCCAAAATACATCATCACTGATTATGGGTTAGCTTGGAAGAACCCTGAGGGAGTTCTTTTGAGATGTATCACTGAAAGATGAAGCCCCAAAAATAATTGATGATTTCCATGGAGGAGTTTGTGGGGGAATTTTGCAGGGAGAGTAATAACCCATAAGATCTTAAGGGCTGGTTACTGGTGGCCAACTCTTTTCAAAGATACAACTTTGTTGGTTAGGAAGTGTGAAAGTTGTCAACATTTTTCAGGGAGATTAAAAGCTTCAAGATCCCTCCCATTGCAGCCTATATCAATTGAATCCCCTTTTAAGCAGTGGGGGATTGACTTCATTGGGATATTTCTGATCCTTCAAGTGCAGGCCATAAGTGGATATTAGTGGCCACAGATTACTTCACCAAGTGGGTGGAGGAAATCCCCACCAAGAAGGAAACCCACCAAATTGTCATGGATTTCGTTATGAATTATATCATTTGCAGATTTGGAGTACCTGCCAAAATAGTTGCTGATAATGCCATGAGATTTTGAGCTAAACCTTTGGTGGCTATGTGTCAAGAATATGGGATCAATTTAACATATGCATCAAATTATAATCCCCAAGGTAATGGACAGGATAATCGAGCAACAAAAATTTATTGAAAATAATCAGAAGAACCTTGGAAATAAACAAACGAAAGTGGGGTGAGCAGTTGAAATTTGTTGTTTGGCCTGATAGAATCACTTGTTAAAAGAGCTACTACTTGAAAAACCCATTTGAATTGGTATATGGAACTCAAGCTCTACTTCCCCTGCATATGCAATTATCTTCTTACCAATTTATCCAACAATTAGAGGACCATGAGGTCAATCCCTATGATGCTCGTATAAATCAAATTGTGGAATTGGATGAGAAGAGAAGAGAGTCCCACCAAAGACATGTGAAGTTCAAGGAGAAATTGAATAAGCTATTTGATAAAAAGGTGAATCCAAGAGCTTTCAGTGTGGGAGATCTAGTGCTACTATGGGATAGCATACATGAGGATAAGGGAAAACATGGAAATTTTGATGCATTATGGATGGGCCCTTATTCTATTGACCTTCGATTGGAGAGCACACCTTTTTCCTAAAATACTTAGATGGGGAATTGCTTGAGTTTCTTGTTAATGACAGGCACTTGAAACATTTCCTTGAATGATTTCTCATAATCAAGACACACACCATTATACAAAGTGTATGTGATATTTTTTTTTCTTTGTTTACATGTTTTTCTGTTTCGATTTTCTTGGTCCCCGTGATCGATTATTGTTGGTTTCTCGGTTCGTCTTGGGGATTGGTTATTCTCTTTCACTTTCAAGCTTTTTTTTTTGACTCTATTTCCCAATGGATTTTTGGCACATGGTCTGGTCTTTTTTCTTGTGGCACTCATGGGGAGTGCCCATCCCCGAGTCGGAGCCATGTTGGTGCTCAATTTAATCTTGCCCCTGTCGTCAAAAACGTCTCACCACATGGTTTGAAAATTTTCTTTGTCTCTCAGCAGTATTAATGCATGAAATCTTATTATTTCATTTGGTTTCCATGATCAGTCCTTTCTTTTGGTCGAGGATCACATTAAGTTTAGATATTGTTTTCCGTTTCTCTATCCATGAGAAAGAATTTGTAATTTGGGTGTGAATTCGGGTTTTCCCCTTCCTTCTATTTTTCCACAATCATGTTTACCCATTCAAGTTTTGTCCTAATATATGTGGAAACGTGGTCCTTTCTAATTGTATGCAGCTCGGCAGGTCTTTTGTTGAAAATTGCCACTTTTGTCACATTTGCAAAAATACCAAATTGGCCCGCATCCTCGATAACATCTAATTGGTTAATCACCAAACATGAAGCGACAGGGAAAAAGTCTTACTTTAACCCTGAAGAAGGACACGTGGCATATTTTCAAATTAGAAGTAGAATGGCGGGTTGCCAAGGCATTTTGAAACTTTAAAGACCACTTCAACTCAAAGCTTGGACACGTGGAGGGTCAGCGCTCATTTGAGAATCTGCCTATGGGTCCTACCTTAGCAGCTATGCCAAGGAAACACATGGAGGTTTCCACTAGATCCTCTATATACTTCTTGTCCTCTCAAAATTTCCCCTCTTTTGAAAGTCTAAATTTTGAAAATTTTGAGTTGGCACCTTTAATAATGTCCTAGTGAAGAGAAAACTTGAAGAGATGGTGAAAATTGCATTTTTGGAGTCTTTTTGGTGATTTGCGGGTCTATCGACATTTTTGTCCCCCATGTCCCAAGTTCCTATGGGCCCTCTGTTCGCCGATTAGCCGCTTTCCCCGAAAAATTCCTAACTGTCGACTTTTTCGAACTTTTTGGCTGTTTGTCCCAAGTTCACCCGGGCTTCCTGTTACCCGATCGTCCGCATCGGCCACATCGGTACTTCGCGTACTTTTTTCACATCTATCCCAAACACATCTGGGCTTTTTGTTCCCGCATCGTGCACATCGGCCGAATCACGTCCTTGCGTCCCTCGCATCCTTGCGCCCTTCACATATCTAAGTTCCTGGAACGCCCGTGTTCATTTGGCCCGCTTTCCCCGCATCGGCCGGATCACATCTTGACGTCCCTCATGTCCCAAATGTACCAAAGACCGTCTGGGCTAGTTTTTTCCACTTTTCTCACTTTTCATCTTTTTGAGTTAGTGCGGGGTGAATTTAATACGCATTTAATAACCTTCTCTCTCCTGAAATGGCTATTTAATTGGAATTTGCCCCCTCACATTTGTCACATTACTTCGCTTGCTTTCTCTTGCTCAAATTCTTGTCCTTAAAGTTGTCTTCTCATGCCCCCGCATCCCTTTGCATCATCATTGCAATTTTTATCTTGGAAGGTTATCTCCTACACATTGTAAAGATGAAGATCAAGTTTTAGGGCCAAGAACATGTATCACCTCTTGAATCCTCTGTACTTATATCGAGACAATGAGGTTCGACACTTAGATTTTGCAGATTTTTGGGGAAAATTAACATGCTCAAATACGGCTCCTATGGCACAAATGATTAGTGACAGTGGACTTACATACACGGCTGGTTTCCCTATCTCGGTACAGTGTGTGGATATGGTGCTAGCTTGTAGAGCCCATTTTAACCTTGATACCAAGGAACTCACCAATGTGCATGGTGAATTAATCACAAAACTAGATACTGCTGCTCTGCACATTCCAAAAACTGAAGATTCCATAATTCTCACTCGTGCCCAAGCCCAAATCATGTTCGACCAAGAAAGTGACAAATACAAGGCACGTATAGCAAAATCATGGTTAAAGAACCCTAAGAAGGGAGCATCCCGACTCTCCAAGGCATTATACAGGGTTGATTTTAATGAGGAGTTGTCTGACTTTATCATTTTTCTCACCCGTATCATGGGGTTTCCTTCCACCAATGAGTTTCACTTCTGGATGTGCCCCTTCATCAACATCATCTGTGAGGGCAAGTAGAACATCAATTGGGCCGAGATTATCTGCATGAATTTGACTGAGTAGTTGTCTAGTGTTCAACAGACTAAGAAGTTCTATATGACTTCTTATCTCATGTATACCCTGGCTGCATCCCGCGGTGGTTCGGTTTCACCTACATAGAGGGCCAGAAGAATGAACCTATTTATGCATACCGCCTTAGTTTACCCTGAAACCAGCAATCACAATTTCAGAAGAGTTAATGATGCCTTCACCATGTACATTGTAAGACTCTTGGAGGGAAACACTGTAAGGATATTTTCTGATGAAGCTATGAACCTGATAGCCAAGTATGGGGATTTCTTTATCCAATTCAGGAGGTTTTCATACATCAAGTTGGCTGGTCAAGGCTATGAGAACACACCCCTCAAGCTCCCTATGTTCTGTGGTGATAAGATGGCCCTGGTTGAAATATGTAGGCAACTTGATAAGCTACATAGGACATGCAGAGACAAGAAGATCACTGGCCTGCATTTCCCTATCTCTTTGGGAAACTATACATGTAAGACAACCTTGGATGCCCAAAATGTAGAAAGGGCTATTACTTCTATCACTGTTCATTTCTTCAGACCCAGATCTTGCTTTGATCTGAAGAAGTTTATTGAGCAGAACCTCAGGATAAACTATCATCACAAGCCAGATACTGAGGATTACTGGGCTGACTGCAGATGATTTTGAGGCCAGGCGAAGGCACTATGGTAGACTCTCTCTACAACACATCAAAGATCTCAATCTTTACCAAGTTCCTAAAGGACTTAAGGAGGATGAGGAGGACTTACAATCCTTTGAATATGAGACAACAATCAAACACACTCCTTTGGAGGATATGGATTGGTACAAGAAAGAGAGGGATGATTTGGTTGAAATTATGGCCCTTGTTCTTGTAAGAACTAAATTTTGGCTTGATAGGAAGATTCGTGAGTTCAAGAAGAGTCAGGGTGGATCTTCTTCTAGAGACACCTCTACACTAGGGAAGGAAGCACATACAACTAGCACCGAGGTTCTTGAGCAAACCCCTCATTCCTCCTCAATGAAAGAGCCTGAGTCATCTACTCCTTCTTCTACCCAAGTATACCAAAAGAAGATCAAAGAAGTCAAACAGGAACCAATTGATGAAGAGCCTCTTCTTGAGCATCCAGAGCTACCTTCAGGGCCAAGAGAACATTATCTGTTCTTAGTGAGAGTGATGATGGTGAAATACCAAATCTTGTAGGAACTCTTGAAGTAACAGTTGAAAAAGAAAAGGAAATGTCTAGTACAGAGCCTCCTAGTACCGCAAACTCCTCTACAAAGGAAGATTCTGATACTCCCACCACTTCTCTGCTGGAGGCAACAGTGGTCAATACTCTAAGTGTCATGAGTTCACTTTCTCTTGGGCCCCTTGTTCCCTCCTCTTCTTCTTATACTTTTGCTTGGGTGCAACCCATGGTTGACAATAGGAAGAAGAGAGCTTCTTCTCGAATAACAGGCCTAATTTTGATGCTATGGCAGCCCTGCTAGGAACTACTCCTCCTCCTCTAGCTAAGAGAGCCAAGAAAACTTCAAGGATAGTAACTGATGCTCAAGGCCAATAGTTCCTGGAGGTTACAAAGCCCAAGGTTGATAAGGTAGAGCAAGATCTCTTGGTCTCTAATTTAGAGCTTTCTAGAATCCCAATGGGGGAATCCACTCCTGAGAGTGAGGTTCATAACCTTCAAGAAACAATGACAAAGGTTATTGAATGAGTAGAGAAGGGAAAGAAAACTATAGAACAGTTGGAAGAACAGAATCAAGTTCTTTCCAACTTTATCAAGTCATTATTGGCCAAAGATAAGGTTTTAGACCCTACCCCACTGACTGCTCTTCCGCCCCCATGATTCTTAGCTAGGATGAAGTTCAGAGCATCAAAGATATACATAAGTATTCTACTTATGGAAAGGCTTTGGAAACCATGGTTGATGATATGATTATAGCTGGCTTGAATTTCATTGAGGAAGCCTTCAAGGCCAACGAGAAGGTGATTAATCTACAACAGAAACTCACTTCCTCAATAAAGGCTATGGATAAAGAGTGAAGCTCTGGGTTAGTTGTATTACATGATCTTTGTCTTATGGGCCAAACTGATGAGAATATCCTGTTGGCTAACAATATTTTTGATGAGGCCAAGAATAACTTGTCAAAGGCATGGGTTTTTGGTGTAGAATGGAAGATGAAGGTTTTGGAAGAAGCACTGGGTGAGCTAAATAACGTATGGTAGAAAGGAGAATCTTTCAAGACTTGTGTTTCTTCTACCTTTAAAGATATTCATTTCCATCTTCATGATGAAACCTCAGGTGTTCCTTGCTCTCTTCAAGAGATCAAAGCTCAGTTGAGCATTTGTCAAGGAAGAATTGTTCAAAGAAGAATTAATTACCAAAGAGAAGATAAAGGACATTTGCTTCCTTCAATCTGCAATTGCTGAGGCAAATAAAGAATACCTGGGCATACCAAGTTTGATAAAGATATGGAAAAATCTCTAGGCACTTGGTCTCACGCCACTGCCAACACATCAATCCCACGAGGTATGGAGATAGCTGAAGCATTGAAGAAATTCAAATATCAGATCCTCAAATTGGTGGGCCATCCTCAGCCATAATCGATGTTTCTTCTTCTGGCTTCTCTTTTTCTCCTTCTATTTTTAAGTGTTGAGATCCTTGTAAATTAATTAAGGATATTGTATTGATCATTTCCTTAATTAATCTTTTAGTTAAAAGAAATGGTTACCAAGTGTAACTAATTTGTAATGTATATAATAAGCTCTCCACGCCATTCTTAAGGGAAGGAATTCTAACTATTTTTTACAAGTGTAAAAGAGTTTAAAAACTATCAATACAAGAAGACTGGACTCTTTCTGTTCTATCTCGTGGTTATTCTTCCTTTCCTATTTGTTAAATTATTAAATCATTTATCTATTTCTGCATCAAGAAGCTTTGTATTCTTGTGGATGTCATTGTTAGAGTAGGTATTTACCTTAGCTCATGTTCACCTAGGTACATTATTTACCTTTATTGTATTTATCCTCACCCACTTATGTGTGTGGATATTTTTATTTATTTATTTAGATATTAGGAGATATTATCTAGTTGTTAGGTATAGTTCTTTCCTTGATCTATGGTATTGACTAGTTCTTTCCTAGATCTATGGTATTGACTAGATCCTTGATGTCTAGTTCTCTCATAAATCTATGGACTTGACTAGTTCTTTGATGACTAGTTCTTTCCATGATTTATGGCTTGATCTACGACCTTGATTGGTTCTTAGATTGTTATTCCTTGCCTATATAAGCAAGGTCCATTCTCATTGTATTTCATTGAGTTCCATAATAATATATGATATTGTTGCTCATTTGTTTGCAAAGGTTTATGTAAAGTTATTCTAGTGAATTACTTTCATCTTATTGATCGTGGTGTTTGATTAGCATCTGTGTTCTTGGCTTGGCATGATCTGGTTATCATTCCTTTTATGGTATTAGAGCAAGAGATTGTTATTGACATTTGTCTGTAAGTTTTATTTTGTAAATAAATTCTTTATATATTCATATATTCAGGATCTGCTCATATTTTGTTGCTACGTGCATTTTTATGCAAAACAGAGGCTTCCATTGGATCCGGAAGGCAACAAAACCCTAAGATCAGCTGTAAACTTGAACATTACGGGAGGCGCTATCATTTTTTTGGTTTTTTTGTTGTGCGATAAACATACTTGGATTCGCCTCGGGATTCTCACCGTACAAAAAAAGAAAATAGTGACTTTTACACCACATGGGGCAGAAGTAAGAAATTTTTTGGAGCCTTATTCACTTGTTTCTTAGGGTATTGTTGATCATAGTTCTAGACTATATCACTTTGAGGGTTTTGATGACACTTCTTCTATAGGGACATGATTGGTTTCTCATTTAGATTTAGAGAGTAAGCTTTGAAGGAGTTGAGCACTCATGGTATGGTAGATGTTCTTCCTAGATTTTCTTGTCTTGAGGGAGTTTGTCATGGTTGTGCATTAGGGAAACAACACCAAGATCCTTTTCCTAAGAATTTGTCTAAGAGAGCTTCTTCACCACTTGAGCTTGTGCATAGTGACTTGAAGGTTTTTCCTACCCCATCTTTCAATGGAGCTAAGTATGCACTTACATTTATTGATAATTTCTTGAGGCATACTTGGGTTTATTTTATCAAGTAAAAAAGTGATTTTTTTCACACTTCAAATTCTTCAAGGCTTTGGTCGAGAAACAATCTTCTAGTAGTATAAAGAACATTTGCACTCGATAATGGGGGAGTACTTCAGAATGAGTTTTATGAATTTTTGGCAACTCAAGACATTAGTCACCAGCATTTTGTTCCTCATACTCCACAATAGAATAGATTAGCGAGAAGGAAGAATAGAACTTTGAAGGAAATGGCTAAGCGTATGATGCATTCTAGAGATATACCCGATATCTATTGGGTAGAAGCGATTAATTGTGCTAACTATATTCAAAATTACACACCACACAGAGCACTTGAGCATTTGACTCCAGAGGAAGCTTGGTCCAACACTAAGCCATATGTCTCATTTTTTTGAGTCTTTGGGAGCCATGCTTGGGCCTTTGTGCTAAAGAAGAAAAGGAAATATTTGGATAAGAAGAGTAAACCCTTGATCTTTGTAGGGTATTGTGAGGACATGAGAGCTTATCTTCTTTTAGATCATGATACACATGATGTTTCTTTTCAAACACATGTTTAGTTTGATGAGCATTTCACTCCTCATGATTCTTCATCTTCTTCCATTCCTTCTTCTTCTTCATCTCATCTTGAGGATCCTTTCTTTGAGGAGATTAATGAGGAGGTTATAGATGCCATTGAGGATCCTATTCCCACTGATGTTGTCACTATGCCTAAGTGGGCTTGTACTACATTTTCTGAGGCAACACCTTTCATAGAGGATCTTCCACCCACTAGGCATCATCATGCACATTCTACTGGTTCTGGACTTTTGTGTCGACAATTTATGAGGATCCACAATCCTTTCAAAGGCTCATGGGATACAGGAGTGGGATGATGCGATGGTAGCTGAGTATTCTTCTTTGATGAAGAATCATACTTAGGATTTGGTATCTCTTCCTAAAGGAAGAAATATGGTTAGGTGTAAGTGGGTATACCGAACCAAATACACAAAGAGATGGGTCCATTGACAAGTATAAGGCTCATCTTGTTGCAAAGGGTTTTTCACAAGTTGAAGGTATTGATTACTCTGAGAATTTTTCACCCGTTGCCAAGATGGATTATGTACGCCTTGTACTTGCTCTTACTGCATCACAGGGGTGGCTTATATACCAGATGGATGTGAAGAGTGCATTCTTACATAGAAATCTATAAGAGGAAATATACATGGAGCATCCGGGTGCATTTGTTCAGGATTATTCTCTTGTTTGTAGGCTTCGAAGGTCTCTCTATGGTCTTAAGCAAGCCCCTCGCGCTTGGTATGAGAAGATGGATTATTTTCTTCTATCTACTGGTTTTGTTCGTTGCCACTCCGATCATACAATGTATCTCTAGCATGTCGGTGAGGATATTGTGATACTTGTCTTGTATGTTGATGATTTGTTACTTACTAGCAGCTCTTCTTCCCACATTCAAAGTATTCAGAGGGCTCTTTCTACACAGTTTGACATGACAGATCTTGGGCTATTGCATTATTTCCTTGGTTTACAGATTTCTCAGACAGATTCAGGATTCATTTGAGTCAGCAAAAGTACACCCATGATCTTCTTAGGCACTTTGATATGGCTGATTGTAAGCCAAGTCCATCTCCTTTTCAATCTGGGGTTACTCTTACATCCACATGTACCACACCACTTTGTGATCCTACGTTGTATAGGTAGTTGGTTGGGAGTCTCATGTACTTGACCCATACTCACCCTGATATTTCATTTGCAGTAGGGCTTGTATCTCGGTTTGCACATTCTCCTCATAGTAGTCATTGGCAAAGTGAATTTCTAAAAGGATTTTGCGCTACTTATAGGGAACTTCCCACTTTGGCCTATACTACACTAGGGATTATACTCGGTTGGTTGGGTATACTGATTCAAATACACTTGAGGGGGTAACAAGGAAGTAAAATACCTTTATAATCATACCTCCTCCTTCGAGATATTATATAGTTAGGTGTAGCTCTTTCCTTGATCTATGGTTCCAAGTAGCCTCCTCCTTCAAAACTCGAATGGGCTAGAAAACTTGATTGAGCCCTGATTTTGTGATATGTAGGTGCTTTTCTTCAAGACGGAGCAAGGCCTTCCTACAAAAATGATCCTCTTACTTTGCACCCACTTATGATGGGAAAAAGGATTATTATAGGCTATTTTGGCATTAGGACGAGGTAAAAACAAGGAAGTGTTCTTTTCGCTCAAAGGATGCAAGAACTTAGATATGGCATTCAAGCTTATTCTCCGTGTGTTTAGAGGGGGGGGGTAAGGTTGTATTTATAGGATGTTCCTCAAAGGGAGTGATTAGATTAGTTAATTTCCGAGTTAATCAGGTTGGTTTATAGAAGGAGTGATTAGTTAAGATTAATTTAAGTAATCATGGTTTGAAAATGTGGGCAAGATTAGGTGAGTGGTTTGAAAATGTGGGCAAGATTAGATGAGTGGTTTGAAAATGTGGGCAAGATTAGATGAGTGGGGGCCACGAAGAATGGGTGAGGATTTGAATTATATTTTTAATTCATAAGTGGAGGATTTTAGGTGAGTGGGGACCACAAAGGGTGGGTGAGGATTTGAATTTGAATTTTTAATTCAATAGTAGAAAAACATGGAGAATAATGACATGTGGTGAGGATTGGGTTATTTTTTGGATTTTGAAATGGATAATTAATCAAATTATATTTGATTAATTCGAAGTGTATTTTTGTGGGAAATGAGGAAGGGGAATTAATTGATTTAGGATAGATGTGAAATTAGGGTGTCTACATTTTCCCCTCTTTAGAAGGGTACTATGAAAGTAGTGTCCTTTCAAAGAAAGTAGATGGTATGGGGGAAGAATTCAATCTACTTTTTTAAAAAAAAGGTAGAGCGAATGTTTGTTGGGGAGAATAGAAAGTGGTGAGTGACGGATGTCATAGTATCCTCCAAGACAAAAATGTCATGAGAAGATGTGATTATGGATAGATGTGGTGATGCCCCCGAGAGGAATGACGAATGAAATATACGACAAAACTCTCGAAAAGAAGGGAAATGGATTCGGTGGAGAAGAGGACGATAATGGAGTGGAAGAGACTGGAATGACCACACGACGCAAATGGAGAAAGGATTCAATCGACCTTGAATGCTAGGTGTGAGGGTGTGTGGGAAAGAGAAAAGGGAATGGATAGGATTGGGGGTTGATTATGAGAAGAGTAAGGGAGATAGGGGAGGGGAAAAAAAGGAATGAAAGAGGTAGAAATAAGAGAGAGGGATGATAGGGGAAGAAGGGAATGATGAAGGACAAACAAGGCAAAAATAGGAAAATGACAGAGTAGAGGGTGAAGGGATGAAATAGAGAGATGTGCAAAATGAAGGAAGCAACAGAGATAGTAAAGAGGGATGCGTGGAAGTGAAATAAATGATAGAGCTGAGAAAAGTAGGAAACGGGAAAGGATAAATAAGAAGGAGAAAACGAGGTGGGAGTAGGGGGTGAAATGGAGGAAAATGGAAAGAGGACGAAAGAAGAAGTAGAACGGAGAAAAAAAAGAAACTATGAGGGGCGAGGAAAGTGTGAAAAAGAGGAGAGAAAGGAAGAGAAACAGATACATAATGAACAAAAAGGTAGGGGTGGTAGAGAAAAGGAGAAGTGGTCAGAAGAAATGTGAAAATTAGGGGAGAGGAAAGGAAGATAGAACGAATACAAGGAGAAGATTGAAGGAATCGTGTCATTGTGAGGAAGACCAAGGCAAAGAATATGGAACAGACCAGTATGGAGATGCATGTGGAGGGTGGTATGATAAAAAAGACAGGACAACGCTGAACAACCAGTTATCGATGGGGAAGTAAGGAGGAAACGTGATGGAAAAAGGGGAAGAAGATGATACAGGGGAAGGGAAATAAGATGAGGGGTGGGAGAGAGAAGAGGATAACAAAGAAAATGATGTAGAAGGAAGGGAATACATAAAGGGGGTAATAAGTGGAAAGGGAACAATATAAGGAATGTTCAAAGAAGAAAGAGGGGAGGAATGACATCGATTGGAAAAGATGTGGAGATGCATGAAATGAGGATACTAGGATGACGAGAAAATAGAAAAAGGATGTATGATGAAGACAATAAAGATATTGAAGAGGGAAAAGAGGAGATGGAGAGATGGGTAAGAAGCGACAAGAAAGGGTGGGAGTGAGGGAAAAGAATAGGAGAGAAAAGAGAATGGGGGATAGAAGAGGCAATGCCAATGAGGGGATGTTAGGGAAATCCCTTTTACAATGAGTGGTGGGGAAGGGTGAGAGAAAAAATGAAGAAAAGGAGAAAGCTAATGAGGATTGGAAAGGGTAACGCCAACAAAGGGATGTTAGGGAAAACCCTTTTACAATGAGTGGTGGGCTTAGAGGAGGGAAGGAATGAAGGGAAACTCTAGAAGGTCCAAGGGAGTGAATGAGGTCATGCGGAATGAGGATTGATGATTTTTAGGAAAACCCATTTACAATTATTAGCGTGGGAAGAGAAGATGATGATGAAAGAATGATATAGGAGTGTTAACAATAATGGTGAATGTGTGTGTGGGTAGAAATGTGGGGGGAATTTGAGAAGATGAAGTGGAAAGAGTGAAGAAGATGAGAGGGATGAGTTGGGACTAAGTGAAAGCGAGGAGAGGATGTGGGTGATGAGGATGAACGAGGTGAGGATGAAGAACCAAGACATGAAAATAATGGGAAGAAATAGTATGAAGGATGATGGATCAAGAAGGGGAAAATGGGGGAAAAGAATGTGATTATAGGTGGAAGAGATTAGATGTATGTGTAAGAGGATATGTGGAGAAAGGATAATAGTAGGAGGAAAAAGTGGGTAGTAGGAGATACCAGATGGAAGAAGAGATCAACAAAGTGAACGAAGAATGAGGTGGGGGAGAAGTTCACGATGACAAGTTAAGTGTAGGGAGGACCTTGACATAAGATTGTCATGTGACGGAAGTGGTTAAGTAAGATTGCCATGTGAGTAAAACTGGAGATGACAAATGGTCAAGCGAGAAGTGGTGTTTCATGAGAATCAAAAGGAGGTGAAAGGATGTGATAATGGGGAATGCCGAGAAAAAATGAAGGGTGAAGGGTGTGTAGTGATGGGGAAAGGCAAGGAGATAGATCATCCTTAAGAGGGACTCTTAAGTGAGATCGCCATGCCGGGTGAGTGGTTAAGTAAGATTGCCAAGCAGAGGAGGGTGATAGTGGTGGTAAAAATATGTGATGATGGGGAATGAAGAGGAAAGATGGATGGTGAGATTGTAGAGTGATGGGCGAGTGTAAGATGACATGTCATGCTTAAGAGAATCTCTTAAGTAAGATCATCATACTGCCGGAGAGGTTTCATAGGATCACCCAACCGACATGGATGATATGCAAAGAGAAAGACAAGATGATATTGGGGACATGGGTGGAATGGTAGGTTGAAGAAGATGATCGCGATGAGAGGCGGGAGAAATAAGATGGGGAAATATGATGGGATGGGGAAGGCCATAGGGCAGATCAACCTTAAGTGGAAGTCTTAAGTAAGATTGCCATGCAGCTGGAATGGTTAAGTAAGATCACCAAGCTGAGGAAGAAGAAGGATGATGTTAGAGTTGGTGGGAATAGGGTATGACAAAATGGACTGAAGGGGAACCCTCAAGTGAATTTTCCATACTACAAAAGTGTGTAAGTAGGATGACCAGGCATAAGACGGATTTGGGGAAGGATGAGAAAAGAGTGAGTGAGGTATGCCTGAGTGGTATATGATATGAGATGAGGTGATAATAAGAAAGAAAGGAAACAAAGGAGTGTAACATGAATGGATGAAGGAATATATGTAGTGGAGGGTGGAGAGTGTGAGGGGAATCCTTAATTGGGATGCCCGTGTGGTGAGAGTAATGATGCGAGAATGGGAAGTAGAAGAGGTGGAATGGGAAGATGTGTTTGGTGGTGATTGTTGTTTGATGAGAGGGGAGGTGGTGAAGAAGCTTCTACAATGGGAAGATCTTAGGGAGAGGGTAAACCTCCACCGAGGATTCCATATAGAAGGGGTTATTAAGTAAGATTGTCAAGCGGGAAGCAAAAGGGTGAAAGGAAAGAATACAAATGGGTGAGAGGGGACAGAATGGTGAGAAGGGTAATATGGGTATAAGTGGCGGAGGAGTAAAAATGAGGAGTGAGGATGAATGGATCAAATACATGGTGATCATGGTGGGGGAGAAGGAGCTGCTGGATAGTGAATGCTACTTGAGAAAGATCATCAAGTAGGATTCGCAAACTGCAACGGTGATCAAGTAGGATTCCCAAACTGGAGAATGCATTAGTATGGGTGAATGGATGGGGTGCAAAGTAAGATGTTGATCATGCAGGAAGATACTCACGTGACGAAAAACATCTTAATTTTAATATAGCACATAACATGATGCATCGTGATATAAAAGATCAGGATGACTAGACTGTAATATGCGTGATAGCATAGACAGGGGCCATCAAAAAGGTTTGATGCCCCAGTATGATATGCAAATGGAAGAGAGCATAGACAGAGGCCATCAAGAAAGTATGATGCCCTAGTATAACATGCAATCAGATAACATAAGAATATTAGAGAGAACACTAGGATACATAAAATCAAGATGCCCCCTGTAATATATCAAGATACAAGAAAGCAATTAATAATTTACAACTAATAATGCAACACAAGAACCAATAAACATGTCCCTAACGTGTTCCACAGTGAGGATTGATTAGATGTGCCCTGCTGCCAGGGGTACGAGGACATAGTAAAATATTGGGTCATTGTCCTCAAACAAGGAAACAATGAGAGCCGGATTTGCCCCAAGCGAGGATTCACGCGAGGAGAAGTGGTTTGAATTTGGTAGTCATAAGGTGATTGGATCATTCGTTGGGGATAATAGTTCAAAGGTTAAATTGTGTTGGTTATTTTAGAGTTTTTACAATTTTATGGAGTTTACAATATTTTTTATTTTTGTTTATTATATATATATATTTTCTAATGTTTTTTAGATTTTTTTTTTTTTTTTTGATTTTCAAATGTTTTTGGATTTTTGACGATTTTTTAAATGTTTTGGATTTTTAACGATTCTTGTTAATGGTTTTAGATTTTTGACGACGACTTTTTTCAATGTTTTTGGATTTTGACGTGTTTCTAATGTTTTTAGATTTTTGACGAGTTTTAATTTTTTTGGTTGGATTTTGGATGATTGTTTCTAATGTTTTTAGGTTTTTGACAATTTTCAAATGTTTTTAGATTTTTAGATTTTTTTACTGTTTTTAGATTTTTGATGATTTTCAAATGTTTTTGGATTTTTGGATTTTTACATTGTTTTTTAGATTTTTGACGATTTTCAAATGTTTTTAGATTTTTAGATTTTTACATTATTTTTAGATTTTTGATGATTTTCAAATGTTTTTAGATTTTTACATTGTGATTGGCAATTTATGGACCAGAGTGCAGACTTATTTTTGAGAGGCAATAAACATGGATATTATCCGTATGTACCGTGTTCCATGTTGTAACTTATGCTTAGAATAACACAAATTCTCTTTCCATTGGTAGGATATGGTGGTGATGATATGATGAAAAGAATTCCAGCTCCATTCTTGACTCCACACAACTAGTAAGATGTGTGGGCTCATCACCAGAATCAAGAAGGACGTAGGAGGTAGATAATGAATATAGAGACAAATGCTAACAACAATCCCTTTGGGAAATTGTGACTCCATTCTTCATAACGGTACTGAACCAGTTTTAAAAATGGCTTTCACTTTATGAGTCACATGCTAGACTTAGACAATTATGTGGCCTCATTGATTGGTAAGATATGAGGTTAAGGGATAGTTCTCTCTTCACTTAGGCATCTAAATTACGTGTTTGGGATTCTATAATTTGTAAGCACTGTAAGATTTTGTATTTTTGAAATGACTCCCTATGCCTTGCCCCATGCTACTAGTGAGAAGCAAGGGCTCATCACCGAAGGCAAAATATAGGCAAGTGAATTCCCTTTTTGTCTTTTTTTTTTTTTTTTTTTTTTATTTTTTTGAATATTTTGCAATATTTTTATGTTTTATGATAATGACCTCTACGCTTTGCCCCATGCCACTTGTAAGAGGCAAGGGTTTATCACCAAGACAAGACGTAGACGAGTAAGGGCACCTTCCTCCATTCCCAGTCTCACACTACCAAGAAGAAGTGTGGGCTCAACACCAAAGACTATGAAGGACGAAAGATGTGACAATGAATTATTCATAAGTTATTGAATTGATGGATTTTTTTTACAATAGTGCTTTGTATTTGGGAAGAAACATCTGCCCCCAATCTCAACCCCACACGACTAGTAGGACGCGAGGGTTCAACACCGAAGACTGAGATGGACGACCAAACGAACTGGGTAACGAAGTTTAGAGCTTTGTTATGAAAGAGAGAATGTATTTGAAGGGAATATATTACCATCAGTAAGCTTCTAGGTATGACCATAGATGAAAGCGACTGAAAATGGAAGAAGTATGACACTCACAAACTTAATAGGATTTATATTAGCACTTGTCTCATGATGATAAATATGAAGATGTGATTTTGATAAAGAAAATATCTTCTAATGGAAATGAATAAATTTAAATTATTCGGAAATAAGCAAGACAAAAGGAACAATGTACATGTTGTATCCTGGAATAGTGAACATCTCAAGGATAAAATTTCTTTAAATGAACTACATTCATTGGTTCATCAAGATCTTGGCCTGTGTCAATGGCCAATTTATAAGCTCCAAACCCAAAACTATCTATGATTTCGTTGGGCTCAAATTTTTTTTTTTTGTTTGTCTCGTTCTTTGGGTGTGTTCTTTTGATTTTCTTTGAGAATGATATCATTGACCTTAAATTTTCTAGGTTTGAATTTTTTATGGTAGCTACGCCATAGCCGATTTTGATAGAATGGAAGATGATCTAGGGCATTAAGTTGTTTTTCATCAAGAAGCTCGAGTTCATTAAGGCGTGAATGTTGATAATAATCTTTATTGATTACGTCTTTGAGGGATATTCTAAAGGATGGGAATTCAACCTTGACATGTAAAATAGCTTCCCCACCATAAACAAGGGAGAAGGGAGTGGCTCCAAAGAGGTGTTGTGTGGTAAGCCCAAAGAGTGGGATAGATTTGTTATTTTTGTGTGTCGATAATTGGTTTGTGTTATTTGTTTGTTTTTATTTGTCCATTAATTAATTGATTTGACGATAGATTCAAAATTAAAGATGGAAAAGGTTGCGTAAGGATATTCCTAGGTATATGTACCTTGTAGAATGTATGCACGTAAAGGTATTGACAAGTGGGAATCATTGGTGAAGAGCTGCCTGCAAGATCGATCATTGAAAGCATAATGGACATGACAGGTTGCATTTTCACAAGTGTCCAAACTTGATGTGGTTGTGTTTCGACAACAAGGCTAGAGATGTTAGGCATAGGAATAATAGAATCAAGCTCAAATGTGTTTGATGGAACCTGATGGACTCTCTCAAGTAGTGTCTATAGAATATCAAGGGTCAAAGGGAGTCTATGAGGTCAAGATCTCATTAGATGTTGAAGAATGTTATTTTCCAAAATAGGTTCAATATCTGTTTGGGTTGAAAGAGAGTCTCAAATAAGTTCAAGTGCTCAAGTGTCTCATTAATGATGTTGGAAGAATGTTGTTGTCAAAATGAGATGTTGGAAGAATGTTGTTGTCCAAAACAGGTTCAATGTATGTTTGAACTAATGGAAGAAAATTTGAAGAAGATATGGATTGGTTTGGAATTAGAGATTCTTGACCTTTGTCATCATGTGATCTTGTGGAATTTTAGTATGTATAGGAGTTTCGACAGTAGTCAAATCTTCATTGAAAGTTGTGGTATTGGATGTGTCATTGGTTACAAGAGCATTGTCATCAAGCTCTATAGAGATGACGTCGTGCAATCAATTAAGTCTTGGACGTAATTCTTAAATCGCACACATTTATCTGTGTGATGACCATCAATGCGATGAAAATCACAATATGTGTTAGGTTTGTACCAACATGGCTTAGATTCCCCTTCGACAAAGGGTTTTGTAATTGGATATCTTATCAATTTAGCCTCTTTTAGTTGATGAAAAACACTAGAGAGACTTTCTCCAAGGGGGTAAACTGACGTTGGACTTTACGTGAAGTGATGTCTTCGTTAGGTTGTATGATTGGCTTTTTGGGTGATCGTTCACTGATTTGGGTAGCCATATGAGAGAGTTGT
This sequence comes from Taxus wallichiana var. yunnanensis, assembly GCA_018340775.1. Lineage (NCBI taxonomy): Eukaryota > Viridiplantae > Streptophyta > Pinopsida > Cupressales > Taxaceae > Taxus > Taxus wallichiana. The sequence goes on from CM031234.1 coordinate 747,286,995, forward strand.
GTTTTCATCTTATTAATTTGTTCTAATAGCTCATTGCATGATGTTTTTCATGAATTCATCATGTTTGAAAGAGAGGGAGAATGAAGAAATGTGCGATGAAGAACTCAACCTATTGATTGTGATCTTTGTTTTCGCTCAATCAAGTTTTAACAAGGCTATGAGGAGTAAGCTCAAACAAGCCACTCGGGATACAAGTGAGATATAACTCAAACAATCTATGATGAATATGTTGATTGGTTTGGATTAAACAAGCTTAGCAGATGAAAATGTAAGGAGTACACTCAAACAAGGTACTCAATACAAGTGGGATATAGCTCAAACAAGCTATGATGAATATGTTGATTGGTTTGGCTTAAACAAGCTCTGGATTTTTGATAGGAAGAGTAACTCAAACAAGTGACTCAACACAATTGTGAACTCAAATGAGTGCTTTGAAGGATTTGTGTCGATGAGATTTTGTTAAACTTGATGGTGATGAAATAATGAGTGAACTCAAACAAGTCACCCAATATCATTTTGATATAACTTCAAACAAGCTATAAATGATGTTCGACAATTGATGAGATAAGGAGTGAATGCTAAGTCACTCAATATCACTTGATATAGCCAAGATAAGCTATGACAAATGTATTATTGGTCAAGCGAGCTAATGAAATTGGTGAGATGTTTTGGTCTGATGTTGTTGGATTGTTTGATGTTTTCGCTTGGTATTGAATTGGTCGAGAACTGATTTTTTTGTGGAACACAACTAGGGTCTGAACTTTTACAATGAACACATTGATATCAACCAAGTTTTATGATAAAACAATGCTAAACTATTTTGTTTTCAAACAACAAGCAATCATGTGGATTCAATTTGTTTTGGCTTATGAGGTAACTTCTTTAGGAATGATCATTATTTTATGCAATCATACAAGTATGCTGTGAAATGGTGGATGCAGGCTCTTATTACTCCAAGAAGATGCGTCCTCCGATATACCCTAGTCCTGATATACCTAATTATGTACGGGACAGAATTGGTACGGGGAACCCTTAGAGCACTGGAGGAGACTCACCAATTCTTACTTGCCTGTTTCGGAGTGAATCACCACGTATAGAACAGGTTTTGTGAAAAAGTGGAAGGTGATGGAGGGATGAATGTGTATGGTGTCCTTATAACTCCCCGAAGATTTATAGGGACAATGCCCAGGCTTCATTATTACAACTATTTAGGCGTGACTCGCATGCACTGCACGACAACATTACTTGTAAGTGAAGAGCAGGGGCGAGGTAAATACCGAATGCTGTGATGAGACTAGGTCTCAAAGTGCAATGCAGATGCAAATGTTGTTGGTGCATGGTAGTCAAGTCCACGTCACCGGTGTAGCTTTGGTGGTGATGAAATCCACCTCATCTACGTGTAAAAACAATATGATAAAGTGATTAAACACAGGGTTCTTTCCAACTTGAAATAAATCACTAGCAAAAAATAATTACGTACCTGAGCGTTTTTTTTTTTTGTTTCAGCAATTTTCTTTGAATGGTGGTATTTTTGCGGATTTTTGTTGTTTTTTTTTTTTTTTTTTTTTGACAATATTCCAAAGAATGCGGTCTACTACAAAAACAAATTAGTAGTTATCCTGCAAATGAAATGTTAGAAAAGTGATCGTGGTTGTTTTTGATTTTCCAGATCGCTCAAAGGCGCAGGAAAAGAGCATACACAACCAACGACCAAACAAATATTAATAATATGATAAAGGAAAATAATTATTAAAATGATAGTTAGAAAAACAAAGCTAGAGGATCCTGCAATGTTAGAACAAGAAACTAAAAAATTGTGACCGTTTTTTATTTTCCAGATCGCTCGAAGGCGCAAGAAAAGAGCATACACGGATACAATTGGAATAGATTTTTTTTTTTTTAAATGTTAATAATTATTGCAATTAATCATGATTGCGAAATAGCGATAATGATTATTTTCACAAAAAAGAAAAATGATGAAAGAAGAGGTGAAAACGTTACTTAGAAGTGTTGTCGTGGAAAATTGAAATGTAAGGCAAAAAATTAAAAATTAAAAAAATTGTTGTGCAGAGCCCGTGGCCTCACGTTTCTGATTTCCAAGATCACTTTTGAAGTGCGAGGAAAGAGCATACGTGTGAGGTTGTTACGTGAAATAAAATAAAAAAATAATTTAAAAAAAAAAAACTATAATTTTGTTGTTTTTTGTTAAAAAGACAGGTGTTAGAAGAAATGAAACCAAAATTTTTCTATAAGTCTAAATCTAAAAATTATTTTTCCATTGCATAGATCTTTTCAATACCTTTCCGTTAAAAAAATGAAGTCATTCCGAGTTCGGGAGCAAAATTATGGCTTCCTAAGATGGGCTACTGGTAGCACTCAATGAAAATTTTGAACGTGAGAAAACGTCCCAGAGCTAGTTTTTTTATTTTCTCGACTTTTGTACTTTACCCGAGAAGCTAAAATTTTGATAGCAAGAAGTTAAAAAGAATAATAAACAAAAAAGAAAGAGTTAGATCACAAAATGATTGACTAAAATAAAAGAAAAAAATGATTAACTTCCTACAAAGCGCTTATTTTAGCAAAAGTAAATAAATAAATGCATTTTCTAGATGGTTGTCATTCCATGACAAGAAATGATAAACTAATGACTAGTTCATGTGTTTCTATAGATTATGAGTGAATAATAAAATCAGAACTGGGAACTAAACACCAAGCACCGAGGAGATCAAAGATAGGATGAGCATCATAGTTTCATTGTTATAACCTGTAGATACACCACAAGACACCACACAACAAAAACACTACCCAAAGCGTGAAGGTTAACCAAAGAAGGCCATAAAGAACATAAAAGGAAATAATAATGAACAATAATAAACAAAGAATAGATAAAACCACTAATTGGGAAATTAATGGTAACAGATCGAAAGTAACCTGGGTGTGCCAGAATGTAAGCTAGGAAAAATACACTACTAACAAGGAAGTAAAATACCAATAATCATACCTCCTCCTTCGTGTTTCGTAGCAAACCTCGGAATGGGCTAGGAAACTTGGATTGAGCCCTGATTTTGTGATATGTAGGTGCTTTTCTTCAAGACAGAGCAAGGCCTTCCTGCAACAATGATCCTCTTACTTTGCACTAGATGGGAAAAAGGATTATGAGGCTATTTTGGCATTAGGACGAGGCAAAAGGATGTTCTTTGCTCAAAGGATGCAAGAACTTAGATATGGCATTCAAGCTTATTCTCCGTGTGTTTAGAGGGGGGGTAAGGTTGTATTTATAGCCTGAGGGAGTGATTAACTTAGATTAATTTAAGTAATCATGGTTTGAAAATGTGAGCAAGATTAAGTGCGTGGTTTGAAAATGTGGGCAAGATTAGGTGAGTGGTTTGAAAATGTGGGCAAGATTAGGCGAGTGGTTTGAAAATGTGGACAAGATTAGATGAGTGGGGGCCACGAAGAATGGGTGAGGATTTGAATTATATTTTTAATTCATAAGTGGAGAATTTTAGGTGAGTGGGGACCACGAAGGGTGGGTGAGGATTTGAATTTGAATTTTTAATTCAATAGTAGAAAAACATGGAGAATAATGACATGTGGTGAGGATTGGGTTATTTTTGGATTTTGAAATAGATAATTAATCAAATTATATTTGATTAATTCAAGTGTATTTTTGTGGCAAATGAGGAAGGAGAATTAATTGATTTTAGGATAGATGTGATTATTTATATAAGCAAGGTCCATTCTCATTGTATTTCA